>CABHPQ010002081.1:0-46645 GCA_902168405.1 Peromyscus aztecus
TTTTTTTTTTACTTTTTAAATTTTTTATTTGAAAATAATTATTTTCAGACAATATATTCTGATCATGATTTTCCTTCCCCCAACTCCTCCCAGATCTACCCTACCCACCCAACTCCATGCCTTCTTTCTCTCTCTCTCTTAAGAAAACAAACAGGCGGCCGGGCAGCGGGGGCGCACGCCTTTAATCCCAGCACTCGGGAGGCAGAGCCAGGTGGATCTCTGTGAGTTCGAGGCCAGCCTGGTCTACAGAGCGAGATCCAGGAAGGGCACAAAGATACACAGAGAAACCCTGTCTCGAAAAACCAAAAAAAAAAAAAAAACCAAAACCAAAACCAAAACAAAAGAAAAAAGAAAACAAACAGGCAAACAAACCAGAATATTAAAAAAAGAAAAACATAAAACCACAAGATTGGAAATGGAAACCATAATATACAAGCAAAAGCAAGACAAAAAATGCCCAAACAAAGGGATATGAGACAAAAGGTCTAGAAAAACACCACTGAGTTCATTTTGTGTTGGCCCTCTATAGCTGGGCATGGGGCCTACCCCTATGCGGGGTTTATAAACCCAGTGAGACTGCATTAGAGAAAACTAATTTTTCCTTTACAAGCCAATGTCAATTGGAGATAGCTTCCTGGCTAGGGCTAGGGGTGGGAGCTCATGTCCACTCCCATTCTCCCCTCTCAGTACTGGGAACCCACTTGGATTGAACCTGTGCAGGCCCTGAGCATGCTGCCACATATATGGGTCACTGAAATTTTAAACTATGTATTAGGTGGGAAGTACATTTGTGCTACAAAGCTTTCCATTTAAGACTCAAGGACAGCTCCTTTCAAAAGTCTACACAATATAATGTAAATTGCAGTTCCCCATTCCCCCACTGTCACCTCATGGATATAGGATATTATCATAGAATCCCAAGTAAAGTGTGAGAAATATATGAAATGGCCTTTATCAGTCACTGGGACATACTGGGTTGCTTATCCCTTTCTCTGTTTGATGGATGCTTCAGGACTGACTGGCCTGAGCTGTCATCTGCTTGAGAAAGCTAATGGAAGCATAGTGCAGGAAGCCTCAGAGTCCTCTAGGCTCATGTAGGTTTTCAGCTTGAGTGGTAAACTAGAATGTTTTATATCCTACTCTATGTGGTCTGGGTTAAGAAATGCATGCAAAAATCTTTTAGTACTAAACATTGTACTTTACACATAGAACTTCTAAAACTGTGACTAGGGAGTGGTTGACTGAGAAGTCTAGATTTAGTGATCAATCCTTTATCTAGGAATTTGACTAGGACACTGCCATCCTCGATTGCGTCTTAGGTACTTTTCTCATGGCTTCCACAAGGTAGCTGATAAAAGCAACTTAAGGAAGGAAGGACTTGTTCTGACTCATAGTTGTTCAAGAATACTGTCCTTCATTGCAGGAGAATCAAGGAGGCCAAAGCTTGGTGCAATTGGTTACATTGTGTCCATAGTCAAGAAACAGAGGGAGACAAACGCTGGTCCTCGGTACTAGGTTAGTTTTCTCAGTATTGGACCACAGACTATGGAATGGTGTTGTCCAAGTTCACAGGGGCAGTTCTTACCTCAATTAACCCAATCTAGAAAGTCCCTCACATATATATGGCTTGTCTCCAAAGCAAGATGAGATCATGTCAAATTGATGATTAATATCAATCATACATTACAGCTGTGTATGACTGTTTCATACTGCAACGGAGCTGAACAGTGATAGGAGATCCTCTGACCTACAAAGCTTAAGATACCATTTGCTCCTTCACTGCAAAGGTTGCAAAACCTTATCTAAGCCACACAGAAACCCTTCCTGTTTTCCATGATTTGTCCATCTTGGGATGTTCCTAACATCAGTGGTGTGGTGGTTTGAAAGAAAATGTCCCCCATAGGGAGTGGCACCATTGGGAGGTTGGAGTAGATGTGGCCTTGTTGGAGGAAGTGTGTCACTGTGGGGGTGAACTTTGAGGTCTCCTATGCCCAAGCTACACTCAGTGTAGAACACAGTTCACTTCCTATTGCCTGAGGATCAAGATGTAGAACTCTCAGTTCCTTCTCCAGCGCCATGTCTGCCTACATGCCACTGTGTCCCACCATGAGGATAATGGACTAAACCTCTGAAACTGTAAGCCAGCCCCAGTTAAATGTTTTCCTTTATAAGAGTTACCATGGTTACTTGGTTTTTGTGAAGACGCTCAAATATCTCCTGGAAATGGCAGCATTGGGAAAATGCGGATGGTAGCAGTCGAGGGCAAAGGAGGAGTAAAGCATGGAGGAGAAGATGGCAGAAGTGACAGCGGAGCACCACACCGTGAGAAGAGAGGAGGAGAGAGTGAGGACTTCTCTAATGTCAGAAGAGGGAGAGGGCATAGAATGCCACATTTGAGTGAAGGAACCCAGGGTCGGCAAGTTGGAAGTGGAGGTGATGGAGAACGCTGGGGCTCAGACCGAGGCTCCAGAGGCAGCCTCAATGAGCAGATTGCCCTTGTACTCATCAGATTACAAGAGGACATGCAAAATGTCCTTCAGAGACTTCATAAACTGGAAACACTAACTGCTTCGCAGGCGAAATTATCATTGCAGACAAGTAATCAGCCCTCCTCACAGAGACCATCTTGGTGACCCTTTGAGATGTCTCCTGGTGCATTAACTTTTGCTATTATATGGCTATGGTGTCTCTTCACAGCAATAGAAACCCTAACTAACACAAATGGTTACAGGGAAAAGACACTATTAATCAGTATTAAACCTATCTAATCACTAACTCTAGCTTACTCTCCATGTCACAAACATACTAATTCTCTCAGACAAAATACTTGCTTTCCCGTGAAAACAGACATGACTTGGCTACATAGCAAATTACTGTAAGTAACCACACACCAACCACACATTCATTCATGAACTCACTAATTCATTCATTAAATCAGCATTTAAATGATATTATATGCCATGAAAGTACATAAAGGAGTAAGATTTAAAAGACTTTGCAAAGCAAGTACCTGGCTTTTTATTTTATTAACATGCTAACTGATAAAAGGTGTCATTCAAACTGTAATTTTCCTTTTAATAAAAAGATGTAAGGTAGAAGAAAAGGCGTGGGCATGAGGTTGAATTCCTTTAGCTGGGTTGAACCATGTGTTAAGTGACATAGTAACTGAATTACAGGGGCAGGACCAGATGACACTTAGTACTGTGCTACAATAAGGCTGCTTCCTAGAAGGCTTGCCATAAATGTACTGTTCATAAATGGTTTTTATCTGTGCAACTCACAGAACTTTTACCACAAATGCAGAAATTCCAGATACTTTCTGATGCACATTTCTCTCTCAGAGAAAAGATGCGCTAAATCCTTTATAAAATATCTATATAATTCCATTTTTACTTCTAAAGTAGCACTTTAAAGTCTTGACCTAGGGCCCAGCCCTTGACACATGAAGGAGCCCCTCACCAAGAAGAACATAAAAGGGCATTGGGAGAAGCTACTTCAGACAGAGTGATGCCCCTGGAGAGGCAGGTTTTCTGAGGAAACTTTCCTATACTGTGGAGGTGCATGGGGCCAGTGCTGTTATGTCTATTTTTTCAATATCAACTCTAACTTCTAAAAAAAAGGGGGGGATAAAAATCCAAAAATAAGCCCTTAAAAGCCTGATTTTTGACAAAAAAAAAATATCTGCAGGTTCATTCTCAGTTTCAAGGCGATATCACACTACTTTTCTTCTTATAAAATAAGTAAACGGCAACATGAGGCACTTTGAATGTAATGAGCACATGAAACATTGAAATCGAATTTTCATTTCCCAAAAGGAACACAATATTGATTTGAGCAACAAATTTTAAAGTTGGCATATTGAATTCTAAACATCAGTAGCAAACCCATGGTGTGGTGGTTTGAATGGGAATGACCCCCATATGCTCATATATTTGAATGTCTGCTGTCTAGTTTGTAGAACTATTTAGGAAGGATTAGGAGGTTGGCCTTGTTGGAGGAGGTATGCCATTGGGGGTGAGCTCTGAGGTCTCTAGAGCCCATGACAGCCCCGGTCTCTGTCTCTGCCCCCTACCCCACCATGCCTCCTGCTGTAGATCAGATGTGAGCTCTCAGGTATTGCTCCAGCATCATGGTCACCTACCTACCACCATGCTTCCTGCCATGATGATAACCAACTCACCCTCTGAAACCGTAAGCAAGCCCCAGCTAAATGTTTTCTTTTATAAATTGCCTTGGTATCTCTTCACAACAATAGAAAAATAACTAAAACACCAATTACATACTGAGTTTCTTCTCCTCAGTTCTAGCATACTACTAGTACCTTTGAGAAATATTCAAATTTAGGGGAAAATAAAAATAGTAAAGTTGTACTTTCTGAATCTTAAGAGCAATTACAATAGGGTTTTTTTTTCTTTTTTTCTCCCCTACATCTAAGGTTGAACCTAGTGTCTCAAGTAAGCTAGTCAGGTACTCTGCAACTAAAATTATCCCCAGTCTTGTTTTTCCTTTTTACTTTGAGGCATCATTAAGGTATCTAGCCTGGCTTTGAACCTGAGAATCTTCCTGCTTCAGAAGCTTAGATTACAATGCAAAATCATTAGTTTCAGGAGAAGACTTTCAAGAGAACCATCTCACAAAATTAAATAAAAGATGCCATTAACAATTTATATAATCCTGCTATGATTCAGTCAAATAGAAAAAATTATTTAAAAAAAAGTAAAATTACCAAATAGTAATTCAGTCAACACTGTGTGAAAAGATGAAGGAAACAATATAAGTGGCCCCAAAGACCCTGAATCTGAGTGAACCAGTAATGACCAGTATAAGCTGTAAAGGATACTGGAGAGGATGACAGAAGAAGACTAATTACTTAGAATGAGTAACGGAAACAGGACTCTGGTGACATAAACTAAATGATATTTTAGAAATATTCATCTACTTGAAAATATCCATCAACTCCTAATACGTATCGCTCCATCTAGGACATGCAGTTTGAAACACAGCAGACACTGTCTCCATTCTCATAGAATTTACACTCTAGGAGGGAGAAACGGCGTAAAGACAAAGGGTAACACAGCGGATGGCAGTGGGTGCATGCGAAGATCCAAGAAAGCATAAAATGATGTGAGCAACTCAATGGATACCCAGTTTTAGCAGTCAGGGAAGGCTCTGAAGAAATAGTTTTAAAATATCAATTATGCAAACGTCAAAATACTAAAGAATAGTCCCCAGGTTAGAGACAAGAAAGTTTTCCACATTATGTCTTTTGATGAGAAATGTTTTCAATTGTGTGACTTTCTGGTATGAGTCAGAAGAGGAGGAGGAAGGGAGTGGAGTCTGTTTTTATGGATCAGTCAATAGGCTAGGGTGAGTTTGCTGTGTGGGATGACGAATCTCAGGAGTGTGCGGGTGTCTGAGGGCATAAAGGGCTGTCAAATCCATGTCTGATATTTCACAACGACTGAAGTAGCCTTCTTCCCTCATTAGTCCCCATGTTCTCAGTGCACACGTCTCTAACCAAGGCATGTTTGCACCTGGTTGTAGTCTGCACATAAAACTGCTGAATATTATTAATAAAACAAATTCATCAAGTTTTTACAGAAAAAAACACACTCAAAGAATATGTGTGTAACCATGGCTTTGGTAATTGTGTACTACAGAAAAGCAGAATGACCCACACAAACAAGCATTTACACCACAACAAATTCCCGTAAGTCTTGGGAGTTACCTGATGTTATGGCTGGTTTTTGATGTTATTGTTTTTGAGATATACCATCATCAGTGCTGTACAAGGAGGTAAACATTTTCTCTGACATTGGCCCACTGGCCAAGAACTGTATCCATAGACCTTTATTCTCTCCGTGAGTCTGTGCTGTCTGGAAGGGCACAAATTTGCAGACATGTCCAAACCCTACAGAACTTGATAGGATTCCTGCTAAAACCTAAAGTTCAATGGCTTTCCGGATCTTTGGAGTTGTAAGTTATATAGCATTATGGTGATTAATGAAACATCATAACTGACTCAGGTTTGATCCACATGATCCATAACAAGCACAAAGGGCTGGCAAATCCAGATGTTGGGATGAAGCAACAATATTTAAAAATCAACAAATAAAAGTAAAGTGATGGAAGCTGCATCTCAAATCTCCCAAGGAATTGCTTCCCAAGTTAAAATAAAAACATGGAGAGTCATTCTTGATGAGAGACTTACCTACAGTTTTAGTCTGCTAGAACTATTCAATAGAGGGCAGAAGCCACACTTCTTAATCATCTATAGTTGTGGTGATAGTGTGTTCCCCAAAATATTGTGTACCCTAATAAACTTATCTGGGGTCAGAGAACAGAACAGCCACTAGATATAGAGGCCAGAAAATGGTGGCACACACGCCTTTAATCCTATCACTTCGGAGGCAGAGATCCATCCAGATCTCTGTGAGTTCAAAGCCACACTGGAAATAGCCAGGCATGGTGACTCATGCCTTTAATCCCAGGAAGTGATAGCAGAAAGCAGAAAGGTATATAAGACGTGAAAACCAGGAACTAGAAGCTTTTGGCCTGGTTAAGCTTATAGGTTTTTAGCAGCCATTTAGCTGAGATTCATTCTGGATGAGGACTCAGAGACTTCCAGCCTGAGGAAACAGGATCAGCTGAGGAATTGGCAAGGTGAGGTGGCTGTGGCTTGTTCTGCTTCTCTGATCTTTCAGCATTCACCCCAATACCTGGCTCCAGGTTTGTTTTATTGATAAGACTTTCTAAGATTCATGCTACATATAGTCATAAGAGGTATCACATTATTGTTAAATCTGTAGAATTTAGGACAAAGAACAATCATTCTTTCAATGAAGAAAAGTCTTGTCAGGCCATTAAATGATTTCCTTTCTGCCACAGTTGATTCTTCCAATGAAGAAGAAGTTCAGAAGAGTATGCTAAGAAAACAGCTCTGGAATATCTTCTCCTGTGTGTCGAAGTGTATTGTGGACCCTGTCACTTAGCAGATCTGGGACACATTAGAAAATCAAGGACAAGTGTAACACAATCCTTAAAACTGTAAGTCACATAATTTCTGCAGGTCATTTCGCATTTATGAGCCAACACTTCTTTCTCCTTAAGAGAAAAACAACATTTTCCCAATATTTCTATTGAAACTACATTAAACAGTAAATTTGCAAGCACATTCTAAAGTATAAGGTAGAGTATAATGCATCATCAACCACTTTAGTAGTGTGCTAAATCAAGGCACAGTTACAAAACATCATCATTCAAATCTTTTCATAACTTGGTAACTCTAAGACAATTAACTTCTTCCCTCTAACTGGCATTCCTTGAGATCTTACAACAGGAGTCTATTTATAAAAAAAAGTTTTAAAATGTTTAAACTCACTGGATGGTGGTGTCGCACACCTTTAATCCCAGCACTCAGGAGGCAGAGGCAGGGAGATCTTTGGGAGTTCAAGGCCAGCCTGGTCTAAAGGGTGAGTTCAAGGACAGCCAGTGCTACACAGAAAAACCTTGTCTTGAGAAGAAAGAGAGGAAGAAAGAGAGAGAGAGAGAGAGAGAGAGAGAGAGAGAGAGAGAGAGGAAGAAAGAAAGAAACAAAGAAACAAAGAGAGAAACAAAGAAACAAAGAAAGAAAAGTTTAAACTCTAAGAAGTACACCATCCCCAAGTAGCATTGTTTTGTCCAGATTATGTGAATAAAGTAAGAGTAAAATCACTTTATGATTGTCGGGGCCAGTTTAGAAAATGTCTTTTATTCTGACACCTTGAATTCATGCATGCCTCCCAGGTAACATTTTTCAATTATTTAAGTGCTGGTTAACATCACTGCTGTCGGCACGATCAGTAATCACTGTCTTAATAATCACAGGGATCTGATTCCAGCTGCTCCCACCTTTGATATAACCGTGAGCAACAGCCTAGAGGACAGGAACTGACAAGGACTGACTACAGCTGGGGGTCAAATCAATGCTGGTGGTGTGCAATCTGTCAGTGAGCTGCTTCCGACACATACCAGAAAAATAAGACCACAGATGGAAAAAGAATTTAAGTCCTCAGAGTTTGGTACAAAAGAAAGCACTTTCTCAACGTAAGAATCGCTTTTGAGTCTAGATTTGAAGAAGCACGCTAAGGAAATCACACCTAAATGATGTTCTTTGGGTAATTATGAAAAGCCATCAGCATTCATGTTCCTACAGATAGGGCATTTCCCTTCCCTAGATGGCTGGAGTAAGTATCTGTGGATATGGCCAGGGGAAAAAGCAAGGAAGCACAAAGTCCTTAACTATCAAAGGAAAGAATACAGACTTAGGAAATGTTCTTGTGTGAACACAGTAGGGGTCATAAAAGAAAAGAGGAGCAAACAAAGAAAGCCTTGCCTGGGGAGACCTGTGTTTTTGGTCCCAGCACTACAACTCACTTCCTGGAGTGACTTCTGAAAAAAAAAAAAAAGGATGCAACTCAAACAGTTTGTGATGGGGCTCCTTATATTTATAGCTCAAGCGGAATTATATTGGTAGTCAACAAGAACAGGGAAACCAGTGTCAGCCTCTGTGTGCTCAAGAGATTTCTGTGGCAGAATAGCAAAAACTTCTTCTCTTTTGAAGTAAATAAAAAATCATATTACCTATGTAAATAACACCAAGAGACTCAACCTTTTAAGAGCCAATTCTAGAAGAATACAGACAATGCATTTACCAGAAGCCAAGCCCATTCTAAGTAAATAAGAAATGGCCCATCATAATTATCTACTCCAAAATAAGCAATGAGTGTGTGTGTGTGTGTGTGTGTGTGTGTGTGTGTGTGTGTGTGTGTATTATGTATATGTAGGGTGTGCAAGCATATGTTTATGTGCAGGTATATTATTTGTATGTGTGTATACATATATGGATGTGTATATATTCACTCATAGAGCAAACATGGACTGCTGTTACATTTGTTCTCTTGGCTTCTTTGTTTCCTATTTTTACCCACAATCCCTCCTCTAACTCTCTAGTGCTGAGAGATTCCTTAATTTTTAACTAAGGCAAGTGGACAAGAGGGAGATCCAACAGATTTCCTACACAGGCTCATCCATAGAAAGGCTTTATTAATCCCTCTAGGTTTTCTCCTCGTCGCCCTTAATGAACACCCAATAGGACCTCTAGGCATAGTCTTACTGCAAAACATAGACATACAGAAAGACAGACCACAGCTATGAGTAACTGCCACTGATTGGCTGAGGATGAATAAAAGATTGAGGATTTTGATGCTAACATCCTTCCCAGCTCTAACAGTTTAGCACACAACATCTACTATCAATACACCTTAAAATTAAGGAAACACACAAGGGATTACCAGAGACCAACAAAAGGCCAGTCTACAGAAGTAGGTGGTAAAAATAAATGAGGAATTCTAAAATAATAAGAAAAAAAAGGGAAAGAAGGCCAAACATAAGTGGTTTCACAGAGGAAGTGAGAACCGAAAATCTGTCCCCCCCCCCCCATCTGCCTGAGAGGGAACTAAGTATGTTGGGGACCAGGCTCATACATAGCAACAGGTGTAGCTGGCAAGGACAGTGAGGATAACACATTGGCAGGAAAACACCAGATCAGATCAGGGTGACAAGGTGACACATGCAGCTAGGTGACCTCGGTCTGCAAAAGGCAGTAGGGCTTACCGTCGCCATGGAGTCATGCTGTTGATGGGAAAGCTGAAAAATGCTCAACTAAAATGTTTTAGGAAGATCTCTCAGGTCATGGTACCCAGACCCCATAGAGCAAAAGGCTCTAACCTGGGAACTATGAGCCTACACATACCACTCTTCTCAAAACCCTGACACATCATGCATTTTGCAGAGGAATGAAGATCTGTACAATGTATTAGATTGCCAGATTTCTCCCACTTAACCTCCATCACCCCTGTAAGCACCACAGAGACATGAGTTCAGGAGAAGAAAGCACTGCTTCTTGTCCTTAAGTTTCTCCCTAGTTAGGGTTACTATTGCTGTGGTGAAACACCATGACCAAAAGCAAACGGGTAGGAAAGGGTTTATTTGGCTTACACTTCCACATCATGCATAAGCCATCACTGAAGGAAGCCAGGATAGGCACTCAAGCAGGGCTGGAACACGGAGGCAGGAGCTAATGCTTACAGGCTTGCTCCTCATGGCTTGCTTAGTCTGCTTTCTGTTCTTTCTTTCTCTCTTTCTTTTTTCTTGGTTATTTATTTATTATTGATTCTTTGGGAATTTCACACCATGCATCCCAATCCCACTCATCTCCCAGTCCCTCCATATCTGATCCTCCTTCTTTTAGTGCCCCCACAAAAGAAAGCTAAAAAAGAATAAAAATAAGATAATAATAAACTGAGGACAAGAAAAAAAGAACACTTTGTTCCTCCATCTTTCCCACGTCTCCATTGCTTCTTCATCCATCTTAGTGGCACTGGGAGCTGCTGGGCATCGGACCATTTTGTCGGAACAGCTTTACTTGCAAATGTTTATTGTGTAATGAGTTGTTGGTCAGGTTCAAGGCCTCTGGCTTTGGTACACCATCAGTACTGGACCCTCACTGACATTCCTCTCCAATACCCTGCTGTTGCCCTGAGTCATGGAGATCCGGCAGCTATGGTTCCACAGGATCAGACCTTTCACATACTCCAGCAGATCACAGATGGTGTAGATGATAGGGTGGCCTACTCCAAGCCCTGAATGTGTGCCTGGGTGGCAGCTGACTTCGTCAGTCCAATCTGCTGGGACCACTCCTCTCAGGTGATGGGTGGACCCAGCTCTTCCAGGCTCTTGATGAGGGGTTGGGCAAGCTTTCCCAAGTATGGGGTCTAGCTCTCCTATTAGGGGGCAGGACCAGCTTTGTAGGGTTAGGATGATCAGGGCCCATTATCCCAGGACCAGGGAGGTTCAGGGTACGCTCTCCTGTTGCAGGGAGTCACTCTGGACCAGTGAGGGGTGGGGCCAACTCAGACGGGCCCTTGTACTTCAACACATGGTTTGCATGGACTCCTGTGGCAATATGGGCAACAGACATCTACACAGATCCCAGCTGCTACAGGACCATAGACCCAGATGTGGTCATCAGAAACATGGGGCTGGTGGTCACCATGGCTTCGGTTGGCAATGCAGGCCTCTCATATCTGAATGGGCCCAGCACAAGAATAGCACAAGAATGGCACCACTCACAATGGGCTGGGCTCTCTCCTATGAACTTATAATTAAGAAAATGCCCTACAGGCCTGCCCACAGCCTCATCTTATGGAGGCATTTTCTCAGTTGAGGTTTCCTCCTCTCTGATGGCTCTACCTTGTGTCAAGTTAATATAAAACAAGCCAGCACAAGGTCTTCTCACTGCTTGTGTGGGGCAGATCAGCAGATGGCAGATTAGAGGAAGGCAGCCGCTGTGTGACACCAGCTGAGATGAGCTATGTCGTCAGGGAACTGAGCAAAGGTTCCCAAAGGGAAGCCTCTACTTTTTTCTTCTGGAAGATAATACAAAGAAGGGCTTTCATAGATTATAAAAATGTGGCTACCGTATCTGAGCTTTGCCTGAATTGTCTTATGACAATCACCTTATAGCAAAACTTTTGTGCTTAATACAATCAATCTCTCCCATTTGACTAAAATGTATCTACATCACTTGGGACACTTGGGACTGAATTAATCAGATTAAGTATGGATAATTCTTTTATTTTTATGAACTCAAGATTCATTTATTTTTTAACATAATTTGTTGTTGATTCTTTGGGAATTTTGCATCATTCACCCCAATCCTGCTCACCTCCCAGTCCCTTCATGTCTGCCCCTCCACCTCTGTAGCATGCCCCTCAAAATTTAAAAACAAAAACAAAGAAAAAAGAAAAAAAAAGAAAGAAAAACCACACACATCGCTCCTCTGTCTTTCCAACACCTCTTCATTCATCCTAGTGGCATCAGGAGCTGAGGTGCGTCACACAGTGTACCCTTTTGTCCAATCAACCCTGCCCACAAAATGTTCATTGCAGTGAGTCACTGGTCTGGTCCAAGGCCTCTGGCACACCATTATCAATGGACCCTCTTTGAAACGCCTCTCAGATAATCTGCTGTTGCCCCAAGTGATAGGGATCCAGTGGCTATCATTCCATAAGGACCAGTCCCTTCGTGCACCCCAGCAGGTCATAGGTGTTAGCACGGGCCAACCCAAGGCCCAAGATGTGGGCCTGGTTGGTGACTGAGCTGGTCAGTCTGGGCTACTGGAACTGCCCCCTCAGGCAAGACGCAGAGCCAGCTCTCCCATGAGGGGAAGGTCAGCTCTCCTGCTGCAGTATCCAGCAAGGGGCAGGGCCAGCTATCCCAAGGTCAGTCAAGGGCAGGACTGGCTCAGCCCAGCCCTTGTTTTTCAATGCACATGGTTCCTATTACCCACTGTGGTATGGAAATCATCACAGACCCCAGGTGCAGCAGGAACAAGGACCCAGACATGACCTCAGCAGCAGCTTAGACACAGACATCACCCATGTCTGGGTGGCAACATAGGCTACTCAGATCAGTATGGCCCGGGCAACAGCAAGACCCTCGGACAACAACATGGTCTCAGGTGACTGTCCAGACTCCGGGCATCCACTCAATCCCTGGTGGCAATAGGAGCCATAGACATGATGACCCAGACCCTAGCAGCTGCTGGGCCATGGACCCAGACATGACCCACAGCAGCAGCCCAGACAATGCCATGGCCTTGTGTGGCAGCGCAGGCCACCCAGATCAGCATGGCCCCAGTGGCGGCATGGCCCTCAGACATCAACATGACAACAGGTTGTGGCCCAGACCCCAGACACCCATGTAGCCTGTGGTGATACCACAGGCCACGGACATCAATACAGAACTCGGCTGTGGTAGGACCACAGACCCAGACATGGTCCTCATCAGCAGAAGTAAGGCTAATTCTTAATGATGACACCAGCAGACTTTAAAAAGAATTATACTTTTCGTAGCCCAGGCTAGCCTCAAAGGCAATAAATACCCAAGGCTACCTTTGAATTCCTGATCTCCTGTCTCAGCCTCCTATGTTCTGGGATCACGGGTGCTAATGTTAAGCCTGGTTAAGAATCTTAATATTTCTTAAATGAAATATCAAAATCCATGTTTCACTACTTCCTAAATAGAAGACTAACTAGTTGGTATTTCTTAAAGTTAATATTTAATATCAGCATTAACTGAGGTTGAAAAAAAAAAAAAGAACATACCTCTGTCATCTTCTCTCTTTTCCACTCAAAGCAGTTCTGGCTTTTTTAATCTTACACTTACATTAATTTGTTATTGGAACACATGAACCACAGAAGCTCTAGCTTTAAAGGGATTTCCAGAGATAGTTATTGTTTGAAATACCCACCTTGTAGGGAAAGCACTGAAAGAGACTTGAAGTTTTGCTTACTACAGTACAAAGGAAGAGATGACATGGAGGAGAGACAGAATGTCCTATCAGTGGCTGTCCAGAGCAGATCCTAAGGTGTTAATTATCTCAGGCTTCCAGGCGGCTTCTTGACCTGAAGTACACTCCATTTTCATTGTACATTTCTATTTTTGATTGTGCACTCCACACCACCTATTAAGCTTTCCCTTCTTTGCATTTCAATAATCTGCCCATGCTTTCGATGCTCACACTTGCCTAGATGATGGCTGCAGACATCCTACAGTGATAGCTCCATTTCTGCTGTTCTGTGAGTCTACCCCAGGCAAGAAGCACCTCTTACCTGACTTTATGAGGCATATCCATAAAGTCCTGCGAGTGAGTGAGAGAGAGGATGCTATTCACAGACCATGTCTCACTGCAAAGCCCAAAATGCAAGAAACAGCTCATCTTCCTGTTTCCTGCAATTCAGCTCAATTTCAATCCCACTAGTCAGGAAGTCTGCCTTCTTGCAGTTGCTCAAGCAAGGTCACAGCATGTTTCTGGGACTTGGGTGATATAACAGTAAGGGGACCTGAGCTTCAAGTTGCCTCTGACCTCATCGCACCTGACACTGAAAACAAGTCTTCTCCAGCCTCCAGCCTATGAAGTACTGGTGGTATCTGGTGGCATCCTATGGCACTATATACTGTCCTTGAAATGAATTAATGCCTTGGCTCAGCATTCAAGCCTCTTTGTTTTCCTCCTCCTTCTCGGGTACCTATTTGCTCAGTTATTTTGCTCATTTCCTCTCTACCTAACTTTCTAGAGCTTTCCAAGATGCAGTTCCATTTCATTTTCTGTCCCTAGGCAATTTCAATCCCAAGAAAAATCTTTCATAGGCTCCCAGTCTATGTACTATAAACACACACCATCTCACCTGACAGCTGCCTATGAACATTTTAAAGACAGCTCAAATGCAGTACTGCTTCAACCACACAGTTGTGGGCGTCAATACTCTCCTATACAAATACACCTCCATCCATGCAGGCATGCAGAGTGGTTTGGCTGCTCACAATGGAGGGTCAACAGATTTCTCTCCCTTATCCTCACTGTTCAACCGATGGCCAAACCCTGAAAATTTCACCTCCTAACTAGTCCTTAAACAATTACCTTCTCTCCTCTACCCCCACCTCTCTAGGCTAAGCAGCCACCAGTCTCTATAATCTGACCCTGAGCAGCGGACTCCAGTGTTTTCCTGCGCTATTCAGTGTTCTCCCGTGGACAGAAGCCACCATTGCTCTGATTAGTCCTTCCTCAGTGACTTTTTACTGCGGTTAGGAAACAAGGTCTGTACTTGATGCCCTCTCCCTTTCTCCTCCTGAACTCACATCTTTCAGACCCCCAGTCCTACTCCCTAAGAACAGGTCAACACCCCCATACCCCACTCTACACTTGTCATAACATCATGAGCCTCTCCTCAGCGTTCAATGTCATTGTCATTTGACCCATATGTGTAAACTGATCTGATGAATGCCTTTCTCTTTCAACCAGGATGCCAGCTGTGCAATGACAAGGACCCGTTTTCCTCACCACTGAATCATCAGCACCTGGCACAGGGTCTGACACTTAGAACAGCCAACCAGCAACCACGCGCCAAATGAGCATTCTAGAAAGAAAAGAAGGTTCCTAATGAAAAAGGTGGCAGTGTAGAGACAGCAACAATGGCATATTGAAGAAGCAGTTTCTGACAATGAAATAACAAAATTGAACTGCAGTATCAGATCATGTGGCTGCTACTGAGAAGAGTCAATGGGAGGCAAAGGGGGTTTCTCATTTCAGCAAGTGATGATGGCTGCTTGGCAGGGAACGGTGGTGGGAAGCCATGATAGGTGGTCAGATTCCGGGCACATGCCAAGGGCAGTGCCCAGAGAATAGCTCAAATAGGATATAAACCATAAGAGAAAAAACACCCAAGGATTATTCTAGGTGGAAGGCATAACCCCCTGAAGAGAGGAAGGAGCTGGATGAAGTGGATTTGGAAGAAAAGGAAATCCAAAGCAACTATAGGAATTTTGCCCCTAAGTTATATATCAGTTAATTCTGGTGCCTTTCTTCTAAATACCACCTTCAGGAGCTGAGCATGGTGGCGCACGCCTTTAATCCCAGGGACTCAGGGGCCAGAGAAAGGCAGATCTCTGTGAGTTCTAGACCATCTAAAGCTACATAGTAAGATCCTGTCTCAAAAACAAAAACAAAACAACAAAACCACTTTCCCTATAGAGTAAGTTGCCATCTCACACACTCATTAAGTGCTTTAGGGAAATGAATGGCCATGCAAAATGTAGAAAGACCTATTTAAATCCTTGACTCTTAGCCTTAGTGTTTTCTCATGGGACTGTTAATCTCTTCCTTTCTTGTAACTCCTTATATTTATAATGACATTAGACTTAATGTGCCTGGAAAGGTCTCACTGCTGGTTCAAAAAACAATTAACTAGGCAGGGACATGAAATGGCAGCTTCTCATCCTTCAGCAATTTCTTTAAAGGGGGACAAAGCAGGGAAAGGGCTCACTGAATGGTGGAATCATGTGAGTGAAACCCATAGAGGGCCACCTGGAGCAGCAGGAGAAAAAGTACCAGGTTCAGGGTTAATCTGTTTTGTGATTTGCTTCTCAGGAGAAAGACACTATGAAGACAGGAAGGTCAAGATGGTCTCCTTTTCTGTTAGTTTTAATCACACCTACTGTCATTTCAGGATACAAAATAGAAGCCTTTCTCGCATGTGTTCCAGCCTCTCTTATTTATTCAGCGCGTTTGGCCACTGGGCTCTGTGTGGTCATTATTATTAATGCGCAAGTTAGAAATACACATTAGACTTGGCAGCTGCGCCCATGGACATTACTGCCGATAATTTGGTCCAGATGGCCAAAAAGATGATTTGAGCAGAATGGTTGCTGCTGATCACCTAATGAGAAAGCAGTCTTGAAATCGCTGATGTAAATGATGTTTCACAGTTATGCTTCTATTTCTCTTCTGTTCTCTCTCTCTGTCTCTTCAGCTCTCTTCTGCTGTCCTTACCACAGAAGGAAGAACCTAGCTTAAACTCCACACATGCTGCTTCGCTTGATATTTTAGAATGGAAAAGTAACTCAAGTTAAAAACAATTCTAGGTCTGAAATGGTGAACCTCTGTCAAAATATTTTCCCTTCAATCAAAAAAAAAAGTAAGCATTGAAACTTTCCTGTGAGACTAGTTAAATTTCTTTATACTTAACTCAATATGATGAAAGTCACCACAATAGTTGGAATAATGATTCAGTTCCCAGAGACAAATATACGTGTGACATCCACACTCCCCTCACATAGCCACACTCAAGACAAAAAAAAAAAAAAAAAACCTCTGGAAAGTTCCAGGAGCCAAGATCTCATCAAGCATACCCTTGATAATTTCTGTGGCTATGTGAAATTCATTTCCTTTCATGGTTAGTCTAATGGCAAAGGTTCTTTTTTTTTTTTTCCTTAACTGCATATCAGTATTTAACAGTTCCTCATCTCCTCAAAGTGTGATTATTCAAAACTTATGTTTTGAAGCGTCCATAAAATAAAAAGCAAAGTACAATCTGAAAATTGGAAACTCTGCTCCCAAGATGCTGTTGTAGCTATACTATCTCATAGCACTTCACGACCTACCTGTTAATCAATGACTCATAACATTTCATCCACTGTAGAGATAACACTCTCCTGCTGGCTTACATAATGCTATATAATCATCAGCCATGCAATAAAACCAAAATAGAAACAGAGTAAAAGCCATTTGATTTTCTCTCACACAGAAATGTACATCTTAAAAACCAATGCAATCACCATCCAGATAACATAATGATATTTACATGAATGCTCTCTGCAGCAATCTCTCTGTTAACTTGTTCAGAAATTTGAGTACAGAAACAATGAGCTGTTTCACAGTGATGATGTTAATGACACATCATGACTTCAGACCCCTTGGGCACATGGCTAGTACCAGCTGCCTGAGTATCCAGAGAGCTATGCAACTGGCTTAGCCTACTTCTGTTGTTGTGAAGTCTGAATGACCAGAAAACAGAGAACCGGATCTGGGCAGCAGGGATGAGCCTGGAGAGGTGGGAGTAAGAAACAGGTTTGTACACAAGCCTTGCACCAGGTCAAGTCACCCAAAATCTCAGGATTGCTGGCTGTGGTGATATGAAGCCCCACCCCTAGCTGAGGAGCTATTGGCAATTGATAGTTACTGGGGGAGGGAAAAAGTCAGATTGCTTTAGGAATGCAGTCTTCAGCATGGTAGATGGTCCTACACCCAAGCACATACAAGCAGTATAAAGTGGACTTGGTGGCTTGAAAAAAAAAAAAAAGCATGTGAAGTTGGTTAGGGGATGGGGGGTCCTGGGAGGGGAAGGAATGAAGGGTAGATTTTCCTCAAAACATGTCATATGCATGTGTGAAAGTCTCAAACAATAAAGAAAACAGGCCAGGCAGTGGTGGTGCATGCCTTCAATCCCAGCACTGGGGAGGCAGAGGCAGGTGGATCTCTGTGAGTTCGAGGCAAGCCTGGTCTATAGAGTGAGTTCCAGGACAGCCAGGGCTGTTACACAGAGAAACTCTGTCTTGAAAAACCAAAACAACAACAACAACAAAAACTCAGAAGCTGAGTGTGTGCAAGTTGCCACTCCCAACAGTGGCTCTCAAGTTAGATAGAACCACTTGAAGTGTTTTCAGTACACAAATGATTCTATACCAATACAGATTCTAGCACAGTGGATATAGGGGAGCCAGGGACCTTGCTTTACTACAGCCTTGGGTCATTCTGAAGGTCAGCCTAGTCCCAAATGTCACACTGGACTTCTCTGCAGCATAGTGGTAAACACAAGATTCTCTAAAGCAATGGCAAGTCAGACGCAATAAGAGAGCACTTTTAACATAAAAAGCATAGATGTGTGTGTGTGTATATATATATATATATATACTACCTGTGTATATCTATACATACGTATATATGTATACACAAGTTTATCCCTATATGGGGAAAACAGCATGACTTTTCATTATTCCAATAAAGAGGAAACAGCAGACTGTTTGCTCTAAGCCTCCTACAGAGATGTAACTTATCTTGCTCTCTAGACTAACCCAACTGTGCCCACCCCAGAGTCCCTCTGCCCCCGCAAAAATGCAATCACCCGTATGCTCTAGAAACCTTGACAGTCCAGCAACAAATGAAGGGTGAACTCAATGACCAGCACTGACAGAATAACCTGAAACAGAGTAAGAAACTGGCAGCTCTGAGAAGGATGATGAGGTCAGACAAAGGAAATTTACCATAAAGAGTACTGGGATAGCAAGATTCACAAATTAGAATTTCAGCAGAAAGCCAAGTTACGTGCTAGATAGAAAAGCTCAGACTGTGTTGTGAGTTTCTGAGATGGCGTTTCATCGATGGAGAAACCCCATCCGCAGCTGACAGTAAACACCCTCAAGAAATGAGAAACTGCTGTGGATTAAAGCCAAAGCCAACACGCCGTGCCCAAATAAAACCAGATTGGAGGTAATTAATGTTCTCATAGATGAGAAACCCAAAGTTTCTTAGATTTTGAAATCTCAAACTAAAGTTAAAAAAGAAAAGAAGAAAAACAATCAGCCATGTTGGTTCAAGGACATCACACTAGAAAGACTAAGGAGTATACTATGCTAAAGGGTTATTTGATTACACTGATATCAATGCCTATCCTGAGAACAGCATTTTCAAATCCAAACCTCAATGTCTGTTCAAGGACATCACACTAGAAAGACTAAAGAGTATACTAGGCTAAAGGTTTATTTGATTACATTGATATCACTGCCTATTCTGAGAACAGCATTTTTAAGACCAAACCAGATCTATACCTCAATTTTAAACCTAAATTTCCAAAGCAATAATCATAGCTCTCTCCTAGCGAGGAGCTGAAAACAAACCCACTATCTACATATTTACAGTAGGCTTTTTTCTTACTAATATCATTTTCTAATTTTGGTGGCTTGTGTACCTGACACGGAAGACACATATTCCTGTCTTCTTGACTCCCAAGTCCTTCATTAACCACAACCCTCCTCCCACTATAATTAACACATACTTTTTAAAAACATATTTGCCAGGCACGGTTGCACACACTTTTAATCCCAGTACTTGGGAGACAGAGGCACGAAGATCTCAGTGAGTGAATTATGGGTTAGCCTGGTCTACCTACTAAGTTGCAGGCCAGCCAGGACTGCATAATGAGACCCCATGTTAAAAAAAATGTAGATTTGCAAAGAAACCATAAAGAATTTTTGTTATCTTTGCCAAAAGTTGTTTATTTATTTATTTACTTATTTATTGACATGAAAAAGTACTTTTATTAACATGTAATTTAACAAAAACTATTATATGCTGTCTTATAATCTGGCAAAACTTCAGTGGTAAAATACTATTGGTTGATTCCCTTCTTTTTTTTTTAATTAAGAAAATGTTTTCATTCATTTTACACACCAAAGATATCCTTCTTTATTTTTAAGTGTATTTATTTTATGTGTTTTTTATGTATTTGAGTGTTTTGTCTACATGTATGTGTGTGTGCCAGGTCCCCATATGACACTCTCAGAGGCCAGAAGAAGGTATCAAATCTCCTGAAACTATAACTACAAATAGTTGTGATCTACTTTGTAGGTGCTGTGAATCAAACCCAGGTCCTCTGCGAGAGCAAGAAGTACTTTGAATCACATCTCTCTGGCCCCTTGATTTTTATCTTTCAAACAGAGTCTTTATATCCCAGATCATCTCAAATTCACTGCATAGCCAAGGGCAATCTTGAACTTCTGACATCCCTGCCTCTGAAGTGCTGGAATTACAGGCAGACCCACTATCTATTTAGGTGACACTAGGGATTGAACCCAGGGCATCAAGTATGTTAGACAAGCATCCTAAAAACTATGCAGTGTCTCCACCCCAAATAATCTTTTGTTTGTTAGTTTGTTTTTCAAGATTGGTTTTCTCTTTGTCACCCTGGCTGTCCTGGAACTAGTACTGTAGATCAGGCTGCCCTCAAACTCACAGAGATCTGCCTGTCTGCCTCCCAAGTGCTGGGATTAAAGGCGTGAGCCACCACTGCCCAGGTTCAAATAATCATTCTTATTATTAACAATTGCCTTTCTTATTTTAGCTTGTAAACGAATGTTACTTAAAAACTTCCCAAAACATGTATGAATGAAACTGTAACATTTATAAAACCCTGAGATAAATGAACACATGTGGACATACACACCAGACACAGGCAGTGTACATGTGGTACAGGAAGTCATCTCTTTCTCAGAGACATGCTTCATAGGCCACTAAGTGATGAACGCAATTTATTGCTAAGAGTAACTTCCTTCAGATGTTCTCAGCAACCACGATTCCAGAAGTCACCAGTGTGCTGGGTTGCTGGTAGATCTCACTGTTGTCTGGATTGACCCCCAAGCCCATATATTGGGCAGTAACCGTGGAAAAGTCAAGACATACTGGCCCCATTTGCATTCCTAAGTCAACAAGACCCAAATGGTGTGTAAAGTGCAGCAAAATTCCCCCCCAACCTTCGCGGACGAGGGATTCCTGGCTGAGGGGTGGGAAAAAGCAGTAATGCAGAGAGAATGGCAGATCTGACCAGGAAGCGTCCTCCACGGGAAGAGTAATCCTGAGACTTGAAAGAAAACTTGAGGACTTCTTTGAGTTGGAAGGTTTTTGAGCTTTTCCAAAATTTTACATAATTCAGCCTGAAAGGAAATTTCTAGTTGTCTAGAAAATTGTAAACAACTAGAACCTGACTTGCAGAAAGCCAGAAGACCTATACCCGCCAGTTATTTCTGTGTTTCTACAGATGGGGACTGAGCAAAGGCTCTTGCACTAGTGGTACCCACTGAAAAGAAAACTGACCTTCCCTCCTTTTCCCCAGGGACCAGGATGAAACTCTAGCAGCTGCACAACAGAGGGTCAAGTCACTTCACTATGTAGAGAGGGTGACATGCCATTAACCCCAGGACATGCCCCTTTCCCTAGGAGTTCACTGACCTAGCTACTCTCCCAAGGATAGCACTCACCCCTCAGGTTATTCTTACAGGGTGTGTGAAATGTAAGAGTATTCCACCTGAATTTGAAGAGAGCCAAGGGTAAAGGAGGCAAGCATTGGCAAAAGAAAGGAACTGGCAAGTACCGGTTTTGTGTTGGATATTTCACTGCCTATTTCACAGTTTGAGAGTAGCCCTGGGACATGCTTTAGAGGAGTGTTCTTTAGAATTTAATTGTTGAGAATTCAATCCTTAATGCACCTTGAGGTGGGACCTTTGGGAGATAGTCAGGATAAAATGAGATCATGAGATGAGGAGCCCCATGATTGCATTAGCAGTCATATATACCAGAAGAGACCCTGGAACTTGTGTCCTTGCTCTGCCACATCATGTGATGACCTCCCTCTGCCATGACAGGATGCAGCAGGAAGGACCTCACTGGAATTTGGATTAGGTTGGACTTCCTAATCTCTAGAACCATTAGTCAAAGAAAGCATGATTCTTTGTACATTACCTATTCTGCTACATTCCATTATAGCAATTAAAAAAAAAAAGATTAGGATAACTTATAATGTAGGTGATAGAAATCCCATTATACAGGCCAAACTGAGACCCAGAAGGGATGGCACTTGATTGTGAATCTCAGAGCCAAAAAGTATCAGATTTAGTATTCACAGGCTCCGAGACGAGATTCTGGTTGTGCCATTCTCCCTCGCACTTTCAATAGTAAGGCTAAAATAATAAATAATACAGCTTCTTCCAAGTAATGATTTTTAAATGAGGTATCAGAATTTGTCATAAAAAATTGCAGAATGCTTCCTCCTCCACTGCTCTTATTGTCTGTGCCATTAGCATCAAATGTGTTCCCACTGAAGCAATCAGTTAGGATGGAACTACGTATTCCATCCATATCCTGCATGCCAAATTGGTGTTCTGCCGGGGTGCAGATGAGGGGGGTGGTCCTGCTTCGAAGTTACTGGGACTGGCTCATCTGAGATAGAAAGTGGAATATATTATGACTCAAATAAGTATGTAGGGGAACGCTGAGAATCCATAAAAACTGCCAAAGATTTTCTTTCTTCATTTAAAAAAAAAAAAAAAACCGTCTCCTCAGGCTAGGATCTCAACTGTATAAAGGAGAAAGCTATTTTAGACAGATGTACATCCCCGGATGCTTTCTCCATATGTGGACCTAATGTGCTTCCAAGTCAGGTTTGTAAAACTGTTACTTTATTATACATTCCTTTAAAAGACTTCACCAAAATTTATAATGCCATATGTCTAGATCAAGATAAATTAGATTCATCAGTGCACTGCACTGTGCCTATGAAACAGGGCAGGAACAATAATAACAATAATAATAATAACCAGGAGAAAGATCAGCACTTCCTCCCAGGTGGCAAATCTTAGGTAATGACTTTTGGAAGGCAAGTCCAGGAATAAAGAATGGCGAGACAGGAAAAAGATGGATGAAACTAATTCCATCTGTTAATTCGAACAATAAGGGGAAATACGACGTTCTCTCCGGTCGATTCTGAAAACAAACTCTGCAAACTGGAAGAAATGCTGAAGAGCAGGAAGAGAGAAACCCAGCTCAAGCCATCTCCACTCTCCCCCCAAAGCCCAGTTTACTGAGAGGCTCCATGGGACATTTGTTCAGAGTGTTTTCCTTTACTTGGCAAATTCATCTATGAAGGGAAACTGATCCCGTGTGTTTATACTGACCCTTATGGTAATTAAAGTCCCTCCAGCTTAAGCTGAATTCCTGTCCCTTGTGCAAGAGTCTAGCTTTAAATGACACTTTCTATTTTATTTCATCCCGTTAGCGTGTGCCATGACTCTGACAGGCAGCTCTCACAGCCCAGTCACTGATGCAGTGTTTAATCCAGGTGCAGCTTCCACGGACTGTCACTTATCTTTCAGGCCTCCCTTGGAGTAACCTATAAAAAGGATGATCTAACTAGGATCAAAATAGGTATTTACTTGTCACCAAAGGTTTCTTTCTAGATTTGAATATACCTTTTCAAATGGCTCTTCTAATCCTTGTGGAAAGCAGGAACAAAGAGACTAAGCTGTAACTCACATTTCTCTTGTCTTGTCCCACACATGAGATGCACCTTCATCCACAATGCATTGTACATTAAAATCCTTATCTGAAGGGCTTGGGAGAAGGGCCAGTCAGTCAGTCAGTAAGTCCTTGCTTTGCACATGCATAAGGACCTAAATCCAGATCCTGAATACTCTTGTTTAAAAGGAAAAAGTCACAGCAACATATCTTATAATGCCACTGGGGATGTGGAAACAGGAGGATCTCTGGGGCTTGCCAAGAAGCTAGCCTTCCTGAACTGATGAGCTACAAGTTCAGTAACAAACCTTGTCTTAAAAAATACAGTGGGTAGGGAGTGAGAGAAAGACCTCTGACCTACATGTATACATCATACACTCTTACACCCACACACACACACACACACACACACACACACACACACACACACACACACACACACACTTTATCTGTAAAAGTACCCAAATCTGTGATTCTCCTAGAAGACAATATCAGACTTCATTATCTAATTTACCAGAATCTCCTATTCCAATAATGAAAAAACACTCTGCTTATTTCCACTGAATTCACATAAAATGTCTGTGCATACCTTCTTCTCAGATTTTACTTAGTTCATAGAGAATTCCATACCAAGTGGTGGTCAAATTCACCCTGCCTCCACCAACTCCTTCCAGATCCCCCCTTCCCTACTCATCCAACTGAATATCCTCTTTTTATTTTCATTAAAAAAAAAAAACATCAAATACAGTGTGTGCCCCCAACACACTTGGGCAGGAAAGCAATATCATGAAGAGAAATTGGGTGCCAGCCACGCAATGTAAAAATACAGTCTTAGCATAATAGTTGATGGGCACTAACTGTGCCAGATCTACGGACAGCACCATGCTTGGCTCATCCCTTGCCTTCAGAGCTTTCACAGAAGTGGGCACTGTACCCCCTGGATTGTCCTCCAGGTCCGCAATGCTTCTCCTGATCTCTTTCAGCAACTTGTCTTCCATTCCGGAAGACACTTGATCTAGGTCACATGTTTCTCCATCTAGCTTCCATCATCCCTTCATCTACAATTAGCTCACCATTATCAGTTCTTCCTAGTATTGTCCTCTAACTCATCTGGCAGAGCCTCTCACCTTTTAATAGGTCGAAAGGTCTGCATTTATGTGATCAAACCCAGTCATAACTCTAGAATTCATTTCTCTCCTATAGAAGGACTGAACTAACCTCCACAAGTAGATTTTTTTTTTAAACAAAAAGTTTCTCCATGTCTGTGCTTCACTGGAATTCTGTATGAGGGCAGGCTGATGCTGTGGATCAAGCCTTGGGCTTTAAGCATGCTAGACACTCTATTATTAAGATAAATTGCCAGCCTAGAATAATACAGTTCTATTGTACATTTAACACATAACTGCCTCGATTTTATAATTGTGCATATTTCTATAACCTGGACTTGGTCACTGGGAAGGAAAGCAGTGGAATGTGCAGAGAGAAGCTAATGGTTTAAAGTTTTCTTCCATTGTTTTAGTTTCATATTCCTCATCTATAAAACAGAAATAAGACACTACCTTATAAAAACATTGTAAATCCAGCTTGTATATAGAAGGGGGTTCAAAGGGATGCCGCTGGGAGTGATGCAAACACGCATTCTGAATCCTCAGGAAGAGACAGGATCTCCAGAGGACTCAGGACCATGTTAGAACATCCTTTGGCATCTTGCCGTATTCTGGGATGGGTTTTAACTAACTACTTAATGTCTTCATACAAAGTATGTCTTGAAAACCTCACAATGCTCCTTTTTTAAAGCAAGGTTTTATTTTACCCCTTCCTGCAATGAGAAGTACAAAGGATTGGTTCCCAGTATGTGGATGCTTGTCCTTTATGCCTCAGTATTTGCACACATCCCACACAGATGCTCCGGGTATTTTAAATACCTCCAGATATTTCTAGCACCTATGCAATACCAGGAAACAGCTGTTACACTGCACTGACTGGTGACCACTGACAAGGAAAGAAGTCTCACGGGTTCAGGACACACATCATTTTTTTTTCCAAATAATTTTGATCTGAAATTGTTTCATGGCACCTGTGGATACAGACAGCCACTCAGATTCAGCTGACTTTTTCTACACCTCTTAGCCCTGTATCAAGAAAAGAACAAGCCAGGAATTTGAGACATTTCAAGCTATAAATGCTTTTATTTCACAATATTCAAAATTTTCAACGGGAGAGCCCTTTATGCTCCCCATCTTCTCTGAGGCATTGCAGGAGAGAGATGCAGGAAACCTCAGAAACAAGCCTGGACGGGTTGATTTAAGAATGGATGTGGAAAGCTGGGTGTGGTGACACACACCTTGGATTTCAGCACTGAGGCAGGTGTGTGAGTTCAAAGCCAGCCTGCTCTACAATAAGTTCTGGGATGCCCAGGGCTATATAGAGAAACCCTGTCTCAAAAAAAAAAAACAAAAAAAACCATAAAAGAATGGATGCAGAGCATTTACCAAAGACCTTAAAATGCCTGGTCACCTGGCCACTTTCATACCAAATATACTAATTCACATCGCAGAACTGGAGAAGACCTCAGTAGTTAAGGACTATGAACCAGCAGGACACAGATGGCCCAAATACATTTTTAATGTGGTCCTCACAGATTTCTTTTCTTTTTTAATTAAGGATACCTTCACATTAAAAAAAAAAAAAATTCCAGAGACTTCTGCTTTCCTTGAAAATCTGGCACATGGTTCCCGCCTAGCCTAGCCTTGTCCTCTCCTTAATCTTAACTGGCAACCCTCTCCCTCCACGCCCCCCCCCCAAAAAAAATGTAATAGAAAAAGCTTGGATCCAAATAAGGTCTTCTCTCCACATTGGCTCTGACCTTCCTCGAGGATCTTGGGTCCCTCAACTGTCCATTGAGAGCAATGACCTGACTTTACAGGGACTGTGAGGATCCAGAAAGAAATGAATGGGGAGTGCTTTCCAGACCAGGTCAAGTGTTCCCCATCATTATTCATTTCCTGTGCTCCGGGAGTCTCATAAACCCTTTGCCAATTATCTGTCATTATTTGGCTTCCTCTTCCTGCCGCTGCTGTGTCACTTGACATAGTTCATTATCTCAATTAAAGAATGGCGTATGTCTCCCTTATCCCACTTAAGAAGAAGTAGGGGGAAAATGGACAGGACATTAAAAGAAAGCAGAATGAATTGCTGAATGCCACTGGATCTATTTTTCTATTTGTGAGGAAAGAATGAAATTAGTGCAAAGTATAATTACTCATTGCCGACATCTTCAAGTTCACCCAGTAAACATCTGAGGCGGAAAAGGAAAACAACAACAACAACAACAACCCGAGTCAGCCCAGGTGTTAGGAGCTCCTATGAGCTCAGGTTTCTGATGTCTTTCATGGGCCTCATTTGAGGAAAGCGTTCTTCAGCCCTTCAGAAGAAAACAAAATTTTAACATGCGCTCTGAAAGCTGAGATTATGGGACAGTATGCCAGAGCAAAAAAATTGTATCTATCTCCATCAACACACAGATGGAGCTCCGACTCCTAATAAATCAATTAAGCTGGAAGATGGATTTTCACAAACGGGCGGAGGTGATGAACACTGCGCTTTACGCTGCAGTGGACATAGAAAAGCTATATGTCATGAATGCCATCTATACTGTTACATTAGATATTTGTAAGTGCTGTTCCTGTTCTGGTCAATTTACAACAGAAGAGCTTCCTGGTGTGGGGCCACAATAAAATCGTCTGCTCTTACTGTTAATTTAATACAAGTTAATTTAATACAAGATGCAAAACAGAACTGGAAATAGAGAGAAAGGGCAAGTTTTAAATTGGAGGCTGCTTTCTTTGAAGATCACCAGAACGGGAGTAAATTATAATGCAAGACACAATCCGTTGAAAAACTCCTCTGATGGGCCCATTTAAAACGCATTTGGTATAGTATATTGTCACTTTTTTTAAAGTTGAATGAAACCATTGTCTGAATACAAATTAATGACTGCCAAATTGCCACAAGATCCTTAAGGTACATATTATTTTTAAAAAATCAAAATAAATTTAGGATTTAAGAAACCATTTCTTCTATGTCCCAAGGCTAATGTTTAAGCAAGTCTCCTTGGTAACCAGGAAGCATAGTGCATACTGGCTTGGGGGAGGGGGTTGCAACTCTAGGTTGGTAGAATAAGTAACCGGAGTAGTAATTGCTCCCGCTAGACGACGCCAGTAGAGGCTGCATCCCCTGAAATCGCAACTCCAGGTCTCTCCGGGTCTGGCGCATCCGCAGCCACCCACCCGCTCCCTTGGGTCTGGAGGTACTAATCCCGAACCCGTCACAAGGAGAGAGACTGGCTTACCCGATGAGGGGGAGCAGTCTGCTGGGCTTGATACCCAAGGGGGCCGGTGGGCACCTGGCTCTCTGCGAGGCACAATGGTTCTGCTTCCCCCCTCGAATCTGGACTCAAGGAAACTGCAGCAGCTCCGTCTGCCCGGCCGGGGCTGCAGCAGTGATGATCGCGCGCTCTGGAGTGTGTGGATGCGAGCCTGTGTGCGCGCTAGCCCGCGCGCTCCCGAACTCCCGCGGGGAAACTGTGTCGTCCCCCCCACCCCAGAAAGAGGAAGCCAGCCAGCCCCGCAGGTGGCGCGTGCAGCGGGACCCGCTCTCCCCTCCCCTCCGCGGACCTCCAGCTGTCCCTCACAGCCGCTCCGCCCTCCTGCCGCTGCGCGCTCCCGCCCCGCCGCGGCCGCCCGCGACACGCGCGCTCCCCGGAAGTCCCCCTCTCCGCGCTCCCGCACCTGAGCCGCCTGCCGCGGGTCACACGCACAGCCTGCAGCCCCAGCAGGCCTCCGCCGCTACAATCCCGACTGCGGCGCCACGCTGGATCCCGGTCCCAGCACTCCCAGGGTTGGATGCTAATGCTCCTGCAGGTGCCTCATCCCTCCCCGGAGCAGAGTGCACTCCCCTGTCCCTGACCTGGCTGACTTGTCCAGATGCACTAGCCCAGAAGAGCCTGCAGTGGCCTTCTCAGAATTCGTGTTGACCTACCTTTGAGAACAAGCGTGGAGCAACTTTTTAAGAAACAATAGCAGGCACAGGTAGACACATGTCCTGAACCTGAGCGAAGAGGAAGAGTATTTGATTACCCCTAACCAGCACTATAAATATTGACACCACTGTTGAATTACTGGGTTTGGCATACTTGCTGGTCACAGTGTTTTAAGAAAAATGATTAATTTTAATAGGTGATACTTCGCCTCTGAATTGGAAACCTTGGTCCAATGTGAAATCAAAGTTCGAGTGGTGGACTTGAAGTTGGAGAGAAATACTTAGCAGATGTGAGTGATTTCAACTACTGCAAGATATAAAATATATCCACGAATTCCACAGATGATAAGGTTTATGTTCTTCCCCACAATGGAACTAGGCAGCGGCCTTGGTCAATCTGGGGCGTTCTTAACATCCTCATTATTCTCAAACCAATGGTTCAGTAATCATTTTCCACGTTTAGACCCACAAGATTTTAAGATGTGTTAGGCCTCCAGAGACCTGTCTTCTGCCTCCCTCTGCTTTACTCAACAGGACTTTGGTAGTAGGACTTCAGGATGCTGACTCAGCACTCCTGGGCACCAGGATGGGTGCGGAGAAAAGAATTCGAGCTGACAGCAAAGCTGGAAGGTGCTAGTCTCTAGAATATTTCATAAACAACTAATTTTTCCTTTTATGCTGGAAAATCAAATGAGAAAACACTTTGAACCCCAAAATACTGACAATGGTGTCAAGAGATAAAGCCCTCTCCCTTCAGCCTTAGCATGTTTACTGATCTTGTCGGTCTTGTTTACCAAGCCTTTTCCGGGGAAAGGCAGACTTCCTGGCATTCTGGCTCTTCCAGTCTTTCCTCTGCCTCTGCCTCCAGCGCACCTACGCTACAGATGCAGGAGCTGTGCTGCACTGGTAGCCCTGGGGTTGATGTCCCTTGACCCACTGATCTCTGCATTGTGCCCAGTGTTTTCCTGTGATGGACTCCATTTGCTGTAAAGAGACGCTTCTTTGTTTAGCTACCCTTATCTGTAGGTCTAACGATCAAATTTTAAATGTAGTCAAGAATTTGTTTTGTTTTGTTTTGTTTGTTTGTTTGTTTGTTTGGTTTTTGGTTTTTTGAGACAGGGTTTCTCTGTGTAGCTTTGGAGCCTGTCCTGGAACTTGCTTTGTGCTGCCCTGGCAAAGTGGTGGAGGTAGATTATCTCCTAAGACCTATGACCTCTCACCCCAGGAGCTTGGCTAGGTGAGTGGGTCTCTGCAGGTGTCATACAGGGAAGGAACCACACAAAGAGATAAGAATGAAAACCGGGTGCAGATTGACTTCATCAACCTGGATCAGACTTCGGGGAGTCTAATAACAGGTGGTTTATTACCAATGTATTTAGACACAATACAATTTGAAAAAAAAATCCTGTGTAATACAATCCCTGCTGCAAAAAGAAGCATAATTACATTGAAACTCAACTCTGGTGTTTTAGTTTGGGTTTCTATTGCTGTGAAGAGACACCATGACCATGGCAACTCTTTTTTTGTTTTGTTTTGTTTTTTGTTTTTCGAGACAGGGTTTCTCTGTGTAGTTTTGGTGCCTGTCCAGGATCTCACTCTGTAGACCAGGCTGACCTCGAACTCACAGAGATTCACTCTGCTGAGTGCTGGGATTAAAGGCGTGTGCCACCACTACCCGGCAACCATGGCAACTCTTATAAGGAAAACATTTAATTGGGGTGCTTGATTACAGTTTCAGGGGTTCAGTCCATCATCATCACGGGAAGCATGGTGGGGAGCATGGCAGCCAGCAGGCAAACGTTATACTGGCTACATCTTGGCTTGCAGGGAACAGGAAGCTGATTGACTCAACGGTTGGTATTCCAAGCATGGGAAACCTCACGGCCCACTCCTACAGTGATACACTTCCTTCACCAAGGCTATATCCACTCCAACAAAACCATGCCTTCTAATAGTGTCACTCCCTATGAGATTATGGGGGCCAGTTACATTTAAACCATCACATCAGGGTACATGTCATTACCTCCAAGAAGATGGGTTCTAGAGATAGGCTACTTGTACTAGCTTAAGGGCCTAAGGGTCTGTCCTGCTCTCCGTCATACAAATAGCATAGAGGTCATTTTGGCTGTTGGCCACCTCTGGTCCTGGTTGTGGGAGCTTGGGGGAGTCTCTGGCTATCAAGGTCATTTAGATTGCTAGCAACCTCTGGTCTTGGTTGTAAGAGCTTGGTATGGTCTGGCCCAACAGATAACACAGATCACCAGGCTGTTGATCACTTCCAGTTTTCAGCTTCCTGGATGGAAGACCAGGGTTTTTTTTTTTATCTTTCCCATTGGAGCAGACAATCCTGTGTGCTTAACATTCCTGGTTTCTCTGGAGATCTGTGGGCTCAAGGACCTGTGTTATGTTCACAACAGTAAGGTTTCTGGTCCAGGCCTGATTTTCCTCCTGTTGAATGCACCTTAAGTCCAAGTAGACAGCTGTTGGTTACAACAGCACGTGAGTGCCACTTGTTGTATTTTTATGCATATCTTGCCACGATGGTCCTTGTTGTGGTTCACAGGTGTCACAGCTGGACAGGACTATTAATTGCTTCCCTCCCTTGGAAGCTAGCATAGTGCTTTCTGATACTATCAAAGCTAGAGCACAGAAAGGAGGCTTCCGGATTAGATCCAGCTCGAATCACCCAAGACCCTTGTGCAGTGTCTTCAGCAACCTCTAAGAGGCAGCCAGTGGCAACAGCAACAGCCTATATTGTTCTGGAAGCCAGTTGGAGTACCCTGACCAACCACTTGAAAGTAGATTTCCCATGCCTGGTTCTGGGAGTTTCTCTTAGTGCACAGTCCTTATGAGGAGTATTGTTAGCCCAAGAGGCATACTCCTAGATTCTAGAACCTAGACAAAGAATTACAGACACCTGAGGACTCCTGAGAAGAGAAATAAACTCTCCCAGAGATGAGCCCCCTAGTTACCTAATACAAAGTGGCCATCTCTGAAACCACCTACCCACAAAACAACAACAACAACAACAACGACGACTCAACAGGTTATATTTATATATTTGTGTGTATGTTTGTGTGTGTGTGTGTGTGTATATATATATACATATATATATTAGATGTATAACAATGTTATCAATTTGAGAGTAGCAGTGACATGGGAGTGGTTGCAGGGAGGAAAGGGAAAGAAGGAAGTGATATAATTATATCTTAATTTTAAAATGTATTAAACAGCCAGGTATACACAGAGAAACCCTGCCTCAAAAATAAAAAAGTATTAATATAATAATAAATTTAAAAGGCAATGTGCACACAATTGCCAAGCATTTCAATAAGCATTTGTATGCTGTGCCTTCTAAGATTTAAAAAAAAAAAAAAAAAAAAAAAAAACTAAAACTCTCCCTAAGAATCATAAAGTATTCCCCACTACAGGAACTACACTGACCACTTTAAACCAGCTGTAGTGACTGGATTATCTGTTTAGAGTACAAAGAAAGCATCGTTAAATATAATTAAATAGTAGAAGCAAGAGCAGAGTACATACACACAGGAAAGGGATCTTTATGCCACCAGCTTGGGTGAATATGGAAGTATTCCTTATCACCTCGCTGGGTAACTATCGCCTTCCACTGCTCATTTTCTCTCTTACACCTAGGATAACATGACACGAAGAGGTTTGATGAATGTTGTTTACTGGCACATATGTTAAAGGTTAGACAAGAAAGTATATGTAAATGCCTAGTAAAATATGTGGCTCCAAAGGCAATTTTCCCTAGTGACTCTTCATGTGCTTACTCAATAGCATTCTTAAAGCTTTTTATTTCTATAGGATACTCGATGTGTGTTGCACAGCTACCAAAACTCAACACAAGCATAGTTTTCAGTTTACTTCATTTAAACAGATTCTAGATATCATCTCTCCTCCAAACCATTAAATACTGTATTCGTTCTTGTTAAGAAAATAGCTAAAGCCAGGCATGGTGACACACCCACAACCCCAGCATCTGAAAATCTGAGGCAAGGGAATCAGAAGTTTGAAGCCATCTTGGGCTAGTGAAACCATCTGAAAAAGAAGGTGGGAGGGGAAGAAGGAAGGAAGGAGGAGACAGGAGAAGAGACGAGAGAAGAAGAGAGGAGAGCTAAAAGAATGTTTCCTAAAAGCTGTTCTTTGGAACGCTGGTCATTCGTCCCACAGCTGGACTTGCTTTTCTTTCATTCCTTTAAAATTAGGATCTATTGGCACCGTACTCAACGTAAAGAGAGGTTACGTCTGTTGCAATTCAGTGATATTATGAGAGAGGATCCGAAGGAGAAAAATGAAGCCTACGTCTACCAGTGGCAAGTGAAAGAAATTACTTCTCTAAAACTGAGCAAAGGGGAATTTCATGGAAGGTTATGAGGAGCTTGAAAATTGATGGCAGGCATCCCTGGGCAACCAGCCTGGGAAGTCAACAAGATTCAGAGGAAACCCAGAGAACACAGAAAACTGACAGCAGAAGAATCAGAGAGGGGTGTAGCAGGAATCTTAAAGGGTCTTATTAATAAAATCAAACCCAGAGCCAGGTATTGGGGTGAACGCTGGAAGATCAGAGAAGCAGAACATGCCACACCCGACCTCACCTCACCAATTCCTCAGCTGAACCTGTTTCCCCAGACTGGATGCCTCTCAGCTGAACTGTGCTGCTCAAAAATCTAAAAGCTTAATCAGGCTTAGTTCCTGGTCCTCATGCCTTATATACCTTTCTGCTTTCTGCCATCACTTCCTGGGATGAAAGGCCTGAGTCACCATGCCTGGCTGTTTCCAGTGTGGCTTTAAACTCACAGAGATCTGGATGGATCTCTGCCTCTCAAGTGATAGGATTAAAGGCATGTGTTACCACTGCCTAACCTCTATGTTTAATATTGTGGCTGTTCTGTTCTCTGACCCCAGATAAGTTTATTAGGGTGCCCAATATTTTAGGGAACACAACATCACCACAGAAGGGTGGCGCCATTGCTCAAGTGGGTGCACACCATCTATATACTCTCCACACTGCACACTCAGAGTCCAGCTTCCACTTGTCCTCACTTAGAACCTAGCCTGTCCCTCTGATGGCTAGGGTGGAACCTTTGGCCATAGCTTCAAGATTTAAGAAAGAAAAGTGTAGACCCTTGGGTGGCTAGAAAATAGAACAAGAGGAGCTAGAAACCCAGAGAGTTGGACCCCTGTCACTGTGGCGTATGAAGGATTACATTCTTATGCTAAGGGCTAACATTTTGCTGAGTTTAAACCACCAATGTTTTAGTTTTATTCTTATACTCCATATGTGTTAGTGGCATTTTTTGTTTCCATCTATATATCATCTGCTTGCCACAGAACAAGATAATAGCATACCATAATATATTATGATAAACTTTCCTACAATCTCTGTTTTAACAGTCAGAATTGTCTGTAGACAGATCAGATTTCACTTCAAAGCCATGTCATAATGGAGAGTTGTGTCAAAGTTCCTTATTCAACTGCAGAGTGAACACCTATTGGAGCCACTTTGCTTACAGTGAGAGAGGAGGTGTCATTCTTAGAACCAGTACTATGGTCTTCTGCCATGAGGGTTAAGTAATCAATGAGCCATATTTCGGATAACTGTACTTCTGCAGAAAAAAGAGAAATACCAATTATGACAAAAGCAGAATAGATGTTTGGCTGACCTTCTTTAGTTTTGAAGTAGAAAATGCAAAATATCTCTTGTCAGCACCTCAACTTCTTTCCACGCCTGCAGGTACATTTTTTAGCTAATTCATCCTGTATATAAGGATCCAGAATCACTCAAGACTGGTTATTCCAAGGCAAGGGTGTTTCTGCTAAAATGTTTTATGTTTCTGTTTCCTCTGGCACAAAATGCCAAAAACATTCATTGTCTTCAGACCAATTTAGCACCATTGACTAGACTTGCAAGGAGAGACTTAAAAATATTTTTATTATACTACTAACTAGTAACAAACAAAGCATGAGAGGGAGTCTCAGTCATTACGAAAGCAAGTAAGATCTTAAAATAAATTATACACTTTTACGTACAAGATTTGCAAAGATTAAAAAAAAGACAGTATTATTCTTAGAATATAAAATTTCCCCACTGGCTCATGTGTTGAAGACTGGGTCTCTGGCTGGTAGTGGTGTTTCAAAAGGTTCTGGAAGCTTCAATAGATTGGGCCTGGCTGTAGAGGGAAGGCTAGGAAAGGCATGCCTGTGAAGATTATCTTGTCCCAGGCACCATCCTTCTTCCTGTTCTTGACTGCACTAGGTGAGCATCTCTGCTCTGCCATGTCCCACCCCATCATGCTTTGCCTCACCAGAGCCCAGAGGTAACTGAACATGGACCAAAACCTCTGAACCTATGAGAGGAAAGACAAAGAAAATCCTTTCTCTTTTTTTCTTAAGATGTATGTGTCTGGAGAAGTGGGTGATAGTGTCTGAGGAGGTCAGAAAAGAGCCTTGGACTCTGTGAAGCTAGAATTAATAGGCAGGAATGAAGCTTTGAATGTGGGTTCTGGAAAGTGAATGGAGGTCTTGGAAAGAGCAGTATGTGTTCTTACCACTGAGCCATCTCTCCCACCCCAGGTCTTTCTGTTTAAAGTAATTTATGTTGAGTAATTTGTCACTGCAACCAGAAATTAACCAACAACACAGCAATATGCAATACTGAGGAGAATATAGTTAAATATAACTATATAAGAATGCAAGCAGGTGCACATATTTTATAGGACAGTTTAGCAATATTTATGTTTAAAAAATATTTTTGAATTCATATAATGTTTGATCCAGCCACTTTGCCTCTAAGAATTATCCTAAGGTTACCTTAAACAGACTTGCATAAGATGCTCATAATAGCTTAGTAATATTCAAGATGGACCTTTGTCTTGGATATAAAGAGATAAAAGATGGAGATGGTTAAGAATTAGAGGTCCATTGCTGAGCCATGATGAGAAACAAAATGACTTGCCTCAGGCCAATTGTGTGAATCATAAATAGCTGTGTAAAAAACAAAGAGACATCTTTGCACACTATTTTCACAAATATGTCAGTGTATTTTTTAAGCTAAAGTTGAATGGATATAATGCAATCTAGGGTTAAAAAATATAATCTTGTGTAAACATAAGAGAAAGGAAAGAATGAAGGAGTTACATGAATAACTGTGTGTTTTCATATTTTACTGGTTCCAAAAGAAACAGGTGGATGTCAAACTTGTTTCAGCCAGTCTTATATACAGAAAGATACCAGAGCCTTCCCGGCCCCAACAGTACCATTTGCACTGTGCTAGTCTCGGACCCAGGCACTTCACAGACCCTTCACTACTGGTAGGTGTAGGATGAGCCCATCTCACTGCGCCCTGGGATCCTCTCATGCAGGATGCTAGATTGCGGGGGAATACCAGTGGGAAGGGAAGCTACCATGCTGTCCAGCACAGGGGACAATGAAGGCTCCTGCTGAGGGTGACCCAGCACAGGGCTCGCTCACAGAGGCAAATGGTATCTCTAATGCCAGTGCTGTTCCTGTCCAGGGATTCTTGACTCGGGCCTTGGCCTGGCCGCAGAGACATTAGTCCTTTATGAAGTTGTTTATGTCTTCCCATAATCCAACACAGAGAATCCTCTCCAGTCTTCTCAGTTAACAGGCTTTATTCTTGCTTTCTTTGTGTGTTCATTTCCTCAAGAGCTGCTTTTTTTTCTTTTCTTTTTTTTTTCTGGGAACACAAGCCCTTGCTGTTCCTCTGAGGCCTAGCTTTTGAAATTCCTAAGTCGACAGGCAGGTGTGATTTGTTAGCTTACTCTGATGTTTTACCAGTCCTCTCTGATGCCATCCCTCTCCTGACGCAAGTTTTTTGAAATGCCTACTGCTAATTAACATCATCATGTTCTAATTGACTCACATCTCTGGCTTTGTATATGGAATTTTTAAACTAATGCACTTTAGTATTATTACTTTTGATAAGTAAGAAGGTGCTTTATTAGATGAATTGATATTAGGGTTCTTAGACTTGAAGGGCTGGTAAGGGAAATCCAAATTCCTGAGCTTCTTAGGGATCAGGAACCCTAATAACTTTACTTCATTAAGAGTTGAGATCCCAGGAGCATCTCATTCTAAGTCATGAGCCCACCTTATGCTGAATTTGAGGTCAGGAAATAGGGGCAACAGGACCATGTAGGATGGGGAAGGAGGACTTCCTAATGAGACAGTGAAATCCTCTGCAGTGAAGGGCAAAGGATGTTATACAGTCAAACTAATAACTCTCCACTTTCTCTAGCTCTTAGAGAAAGACTTAATTGGGGATTTCTATTGTTCCCTGTGATGATTAAATTTCATTGTAGGGTATAGAATCACAATGGAAACACACTTTGGGGAGTTACTTATGAAAGGCAAAGTCTTACCCTGAATTTAGGCAGCACCATCAAAGGGCTGAATAAAAAGGAAAAATGAGCTGATTGTGTAATGTGACCAGCCACATCACTCCCACTGACACGCTGTCTCTGTCATGAGGAAGTGTACCATTGAACTGCTAGCCAAAATAAACCCTTACTTCTGTAAGCTGTCTTTATTTTATCAGCAATTTTATCCCAACAATATGAAAAATAATACAGATAATCAGTACCAGGAGTGGAATGGTTGATGTGATAATTTGACTGCATGGTTCTAATGTCTTCAGAACTGGTTTGCAGGAAGAATGGGGGAGACTGTAGAGCTATGGGCTAAGGAAGCCTTGAGATCTTGTAAACAGGGCTGAATGGGCCACTTTGGTGGCAGTCTGGAAGACCAAAATGCTGACAGATATGTTGATAGTGGAGGTCAAGATAGGAAGTTTCAGAGGTGAACAGGCCTCTATCCATAGCTAGAGTAGATGCTGTTTATGTTATATTCTTGCAAAGAATCTGGCTTCGTTCCACCTAGGTCCTGAGAACTTGAGTGAAGCTGAATTCAAAAGTACTGGACTAGTTTGTGGAGGGAATTTCAAGAAAAGTTAACATTGAGGCTGTGTCATGGATACTGCTTACTGCTGTTATCTAGGACCACAGGGAGCAAAAGCAACATGGGAAGTAGAAGGACATGAAAAACATGCAATTTGACAGGAAAAAAAAAAAAGGAGCATGAGTGAGTTCAAAATTGCAAACTGGTAGCCACAAAAAGAAGCAGCTGTAATCCTTAAAGGGACTGTCACCTCTAAAGAGAAACCCTTTGAGCCCACAACATGGTTCAGGAGGTAAAATGGCTCGCCACCAAACCCAACGACCCATGTCCTGTCCCTGGAATTTTCATGGTGGAAGGAGAGAATCAACTCCACAAATTGTCCTTTGACCTCTGCTCATGTGCTACGGCACACACACACACACACACACACACACACACACACACACACACACAAACCACAAAGAAATAAACACATAGGTACAAAATAAATGCATATGTACAAAAATGACTTTCAAAAAATTTTTATAAAGAAACCCTTGTTTTGCACAGAGGCAATAGGAAAGGTGCCCTGAGGGCAAGAGCCTAAACATCAAATGCTCCAGCTTGTGAAAATGCAAATTTATTTCAAAGGAGAGAGTCTACACTGAGCACAGAGAAGTTGCCAGCTGAAAGTAAACAGCCAAAGAAGTACTTCCCCAAAGTAAGCGCACAGCAACCAATGCAACTGTGGTTCAAGTGAGCTAGGCTGCATAGCTCCAACTAGCAGAATTGGGCAGCACTGTCTACATGGTGCTAGTTCTGTGGGCCTGAAATACACAGGTGTAAAGAGTCCTATTGGGCTGCACCAAGGTTTTGGAAGGCCATTAAGCTTAGCAATATGTGGGAAGGTCAAAAGCCCCATAAAGAGATAGTGAGACTCCACTGTGTAAAACTGTGACAGTGAAGCACTGTGAAGGTTCAACAATTCCAAGATGTTAGAGATGCTACCACCCTGGGACATCTGCTGAGGAAACTACGAGCAGAGAGGAACCTGGCCAAGAGAGAAGCTGTGAGTGCTACAGGCAGCAGACCTGGAAGGGCAGGACGACGCAAGCTTTTTGTAGCCCAGATGATTCCATCATGAGCCCCAAATGCCAAAATGAGTGTACACTATTGATGTTTTCCCTTCCCTGTTGGGTTTTGGTCTGATCTTTCTTTACTATGTCCTATTCCTGTTTGGGAATGGGAATGTTTATTCTGTGACCTTGTATGTTGGATGTGTCACTTATGTTTGATTATACAGGTTAGTATACATGGTTAGTATATTGCCTTGAATCTCCAAAGATACTTCGGGCTTTAGAATTTTGAACAATACCAAGAATACTAAAGGCTATGAGGACTTTCAGAGGTGCACTAAATGAATTTTGCACTTTGAAATAAAAATGATACTTCAGGATATGGGGTAGAATGTTATAATCTAAAATGATGTGTTTGGTGGCTAGGGAGACGGCTCAGGTAGTAAAGTGCCTGTCACACAAGTATAAAGACCTGAGCTTGGCTCCCCAGCACACACATGAAAGCTTGAGTTTATTATTCAGGGTTCTCTAGCAATAACAGAATTTATACATTAAATCTCTGTGTGTGTGTCTCAGCTGGTCTTCAGTAGATGCTGGAATCCCAAAGAAGTAGGCTCCAATGTCAGTAAAGGAATGGATATGCTAGCAAGGTGAAAACAAGCAAGCAAAGAGCAAAGGCTTCCTTCTTCTATATTCTTATCTAGACTTCTACCAGAAGGTATGGCCCAGACGAACATTAAATGTGTGTCTTCCCTTCTCAAGCTCTGAATTAAAGATATGTGTCTTTCTACCTCAAATGTCTGAACTAGAATTGGATTCACCTTCTTCAAATCAAGCAAAAAAAATCTCTCATAGGGGTGTCTCAATTTCTGCATCATAGTTCATTGCAGATGTAGTCAAGTTGACAACCAAAAATAGCCATCACACTGGGCTTAGTATCATGCATCTGTAATCCAAACAGTAGAGAGGTAGAAACAAAACTTATCTTAGGAGCTTGCTCGATCCAGGTTCAGTGAGAGACCCTGCCTCAAAAAGCAAGGTAGAAAGGGCAGAAGACACCTGATGTTGACTTCTGACTTCTGCACGAATGCTCACACACAGATGCACATCAGAACCTCACATACATACATGTACACACACACACACACACACACACACACACACACACACAAATACACCCCCCCACACATACACACACGCATGTGTTTGTGTGTCAAATTGAAAAGAGGTATAATTGTGATGGTTAATATTCACTGACAACTTGATGAGTCTTAGAATCCCTGTGGAAACGCAGCTCTGGGTGTGTCTACAAAGATGTTTAGCTGAGCAAGGAAGACCTATCCTGAATGTCGCAGCACCTCCCAAGGACTAGAGTGTGGGCTGAATAGAAAGGAGGACAAGAGCTGAGCACAGGCGTTCATCTCTTCTCGACTTTTGGCTGTGTGCCCACATGACCAGCTGCCTCCCAGTCTTGCCACCATGCCTTCCCTGGTAACTCAGACTGTACCCCTACACTGTGAGCCTAAATAAACCTTCTGTCTTTGTAGCTGAAGTTTTCTCCGGTCCTCCCAGGTCCCCACAGTCCCATGGCCTGCTTATAAAACAATCACTCAGAAGCTTATATTAATTAAAACTGCTCGGCCAATAACTCAAGCCTACCACTGACTAGCTCTTACATTTAAACTCAGCCCGTTTCTGTTAATCTGTATGTCAACACGTTTTCTGTGGCTTTACCTGTGTGCCATGACATGCTACTCCCTGGATGTCAGGCTGGCTTGACTTAGCCTTCCAGCCTTCCCAGAATTCTCCTTGTCTGCTTATCCCACCTATACTTCCTGCCTGGTTACTGGCCGATCAGTGTTTTATTAAACCAGTGTACAAAAGCATTATTCCACAGCATGTCTTCAACTGTGTTTATGATAACAAGAAAAGTAACTATTACGTTCCTTTAAAATTTTCCCTTTTCTTATTTTTTCTTACCCATTACTGCTTCAAAATATGTTTTGTGTAAAATCTCCTGAAATCACCTCATTTATTCTAAATCAAATTAACAAAATCTCCTTTAATGGCATAAATCTTCTTACAATGTCACAAGTAACATCTTTAATATAAATATATCTCCTGGGCTTTATTTTTAAAATTCTTTTTCTTATGTTTAGGCCACCTATCATGGAATTAAAGTTGAACACTTGGCAATACATTAAAATTTTAGTTTCTAATCTTAGAACAATCTGTGTGGGTTCAATTTGCACTGAAAGTTCATTCTTATTTTATGATAATATCATGTAGAGTAATGCAATTGAAGCTTTGAAAATTCTACCCTCAACATAGTAATGTATGAACTTAAGGATGCCATTAAGAAAAAAATCCTATTGTTAACTTTTCATTCACTAAAATCATTCATTCATTAAAATCTATCTAAGGTTTCCCAGGCCACATCAGCCTAGAGATAAAATATAGGCCATAAAGGCTGCTGAGAAGAACACAACTATCTCCCCATTTCAGCCTGTCTGCTTAGCAGAAGCTAGCAGCCCTAGCTTCCTTAATTTTTATTCCAAGTTGTCTTAAAGGTATTTTCTCAATGAGCTCTACTAACTTTACCCAACCCATTCTTGGAAGCACAAGAAATGGTTTTCCTGCTGCAAGAATGATGAGTCTCCATGGGTGCCTTTCTCTTTTCTTTTTTTTCACATTTGTTGCTAATAATTCCTTCTAGGAAATGGTCATTGCCTTTTCTGTGACTGAAGAGGGAGTGCTCCAGGCTTCCAGAGGGAAGACCCTAGGATGTAGTTACGAGTCCTGCACTGCACAAGATATCCCCTAACTGTCCTTAATGGGAAGGAAGCTCACTAATTCCCAACTCTTGGTAAAATAGACATGAAGTTGAGAACTATTTTACTATTTTAAACTATTCTAAATACAACCTGGAGTCTCAGAGAGCTGGCACATGACTGGAGATCTTCTGTCCTCAAATCACTGGTTATCTGCTATTTTTAAACTAATCACGCTATTCCTCCCTGATTTCCCCCATGGCAATGCTTTCCTGCTTGAAATCTCTCAAATCATTATATTTATTAGTCCCTGTCACATGGAGAACTGTTCTAGCAGCCTTCCTGACAAAACTAGACATAGTGAACAGTGGAAGAGACCATGTTGAGGCTCCTGCTGAGTCCCCACAGAAATAAAGATGAGATTGCCTTCCTAATAGGGAGTGTAATGGCCATTTGGGGGGCTTTTTACTGTGAGCTGAAAATGCACTTAATACACCCAACCTACACCCACCATAGCTTAGCAGTACAGATCATTGTAGAGTGTCGGGTTCTGCTGTGTGGCCAAGGGGCTAGTATGGAGTGTTACCTCACTGCCACTGCCAGAAATGTAAAGAGAGATTAGAAATGCACATCACTAACCCAGGAGATTAAAATTAAAATGCTAAGTGAAGTGTGGTTTATGTCACAGCATTGTGAAGCTGGAAATCACAAATGGAACCACTATAAAGCAGAAGACAGCAAACACTTTTGTATACAGGAAGAAGCATCTTGGGACATGAAACCATCATTCTGAGCAGCAGAGAAAAAGGAAAGCAAGGAGAGAAAAAAAGCTTTTGCCTCCTGAGACAGTCCAGAGCCAGTTGCTAGCATTTGGTTTCATTTCAACAAATTTGTCATTTTCTGATTAAGCTTGGCTCATTTGGATTTGATCATTTCTAACATAAGCTAATAAATTAATCTTCAAACTCCTTGTAATTCAACTGGGCAATTTGACAATTTTTTTTTTTAAGGCTAAGTTACACATGGTTTCTCCCAGGGTTCTTGTCATATTTTTGTTCTAGAAGGAGTTCATGTTATCCATTTCGCAGTAACTAAGGAGACTGTTCATTCGGGTTTTGTCTATTTTCCTGGAGGTTTATGTCATCACATGTTGTTTCAAATGAAAGAATACCTTTGGGAAGAAAAGTAAAGCCTGCACTGTGAAAACTTAAAGAAGGAAAATGGAAATGGTTCATGACCTGAATCACAAACGACAGATTTTCTTTAAACAAGTGTGAAAGAGGGAGGAAGGATTGTTATACTGCATCTTTCTCTTTTTAATTAATTAATTAATTTACTTACTTATGAGCTATTAAACTGATGAAATACTTCCAGCAGGAGAAAACCCATATGTATTGTATCTGATGTTAGTATTTTAATGTTTATATGCACAGAGGTCTTGCTCCAGGAATGAAGTACCAATTGTTATGTCCATGTCACGAGTCCACCCCCACAACAAGATCACCAAGGAACCGACTTCTGATGCAAAAACAAAAGGTTTCTTTATTCAAGCCAAGCCCAGGTAGGGACTTGGTCCGACACTCCGTTGCAGCGAGTGAAGGAGGAAACCCAGAGCACTTATTACAAGGGATTTATATAGGAAAACTTTATGAGCAGTGGGTTACATGTCTTAGTGTCTTAGGATTGGACGAGGGAGCTAGGGGTGAGGTAGTTCTTTGAAGTTATTGGTTGAACTATAAGTGTGAAATTACTAATGGCTGACAGGATGCAGGGTATCTATAGAGACATAATTTTTTACTCCCTATATCCTGTTTCGCTGGGTCCGGGATATATATACATTCAGATATATATACATTCAGAACAACATTTATTGTTCCAGTTCATTCATTGTTCAGCTATGGGTTCATCTACAGGTCAGCTCTAAGTTCACCTACTGGTCAGCTCTGTGTTCATCTACAGGTCAGCAGACACCTCGAGATGGAGGCCGACTTTCAAGAGGGCTACTGATTTTTCCCCTTCACCAATGAAGTAGTTTAATCCTCAGGGGACATTTATCATTTTAACAAAGAGTGACAAGTTTTGAAAAGGTGGTAAGATAAAGAACAAAAGATTTAGACAGTAAATTGTGTGTGGGGGGGTAATAAATATTTGGGAGAAACTCATAGAAGATAAGGGTAATTCTAGTAAGGTTTGTTCTCCTTGCAGACAGCTTAGCAATGATTCTTTGTCTGGCAATAAGAGCTGTTTTCCTCCTTTGAAGGGAGCAGAATTGCCTTTATTTATGTCCTGCCTTCAGAAGGTGGAGGGCCAAGAGCCCTTTGTGTCTGTTGCTTCACGATGGTAAGTCTGACCAATATAATCTCAAAGTAATCCTTAGACCAAAGTGGCTTCCAGTGGAGTTGCTTGTTGTGAAGCCTTCATAACCAACCAGGAATCATCTGTACCTGGTGTTTTTCAGATTACCCAGCATTGATAACTCTCACTCCTCTCACTCAATGCAACTCTAAGGTGATTACCCATTCCCTTTTCCTTTGTGGGTAAATGAAGGCTTAGCATTCTGCCTAGTTGACCAAGAAACTGACTGCTAAAAATTGTGGCTGAAATCCAGCTTTCCACTCCCAAACCCCCTTTTCTCTGAGTTATGGTTGCATCTGATGTGGGGAAGGAATCCCAAGAATGCAAGCCAGCCTAGTTCTTCCACCAGAAATGTGACCCTTTCTTCCATTGTTGATATTCATTGTCTCACGGACCCTCCATTAGAGCATGAGTCCTTCAGCGTCAGATCCATGGTCTTCCCTATTTTAAACGATGTACCCTTTTCTGTGCCTTTTAACATTCTGCAGCTTAGGTTTTTAGACAACAGGAACTGTGCTACATAGTGTTGGTGGGAAAAATGAATGAGTGTATAGAAGTTATGAAGCAGAAATATGCAAAGTAGTTTTAGATGGCATTGTGGTTGGAATGTAAATGTCAGTAGAAGAATTCTGAGAAATATCCTTAGAAAAAGGAGGTTGGGGCAAAACTCTGGGAAGCTGTGAATGCCATTGTGAGGAGTTTTTGCCTTATTCTGCAGAAACAGATAACAAGAGTTCTTTCTTTTTGGAAGGGTTAACTTTCTTCATGGAGGCAATAAGGACCATTATAAAACCTAGGATCTAGGTGCCTTTAACACAGCACACAGTGAGTTCTGTGGAAATTGGTAGGAAAGGAGCTATATTAGAGCAATGACTAGCTAGGTCCCCTTGTTCACAGGAGAGATACAATGTGGGGTAGCTCGACTGGGTATCTGTAAATAGGCTCTGCTGCATGCTGGTAGAAGAAGAACAGTCTATATGAGAAGTCCGATCCCAAATATCACAATACCCAATGCAGCTAAGACCAAAGGGCCAAAGGTAGAATCATAGCTGACATTACAGAGCCAGTGGCTTGGAGACACTTGACTGAGGGACTGAGCCGAAAGAAGTGCTAGCTGAGTACAGTGGGTCTGTGGCACGTTTAACATTGACTAGTACGTGTTCATAGTCTAATCTGTATTAAGTCTTGTTTGTTGCTATAACAAATTATCATAAACATAGAGGCTTGAAACAACAGTCATCTATTACATTACAGATCTGTTGCCTAGAATTACTATATGGGACTCAAAATATCAAATGTCCATAGAATGAGTTCCTTTTTGGGACTCTAGGAGACACTGTTTCTGTCTGCCAGCTTTCAAAGCTTGCACACATTGCTTTACTAATAGACCCTTCCTATACAGGATAAGGCAGATTTAGTTCCAGAGTCCTGGAAGGTTGAGAACTGGTCCACACTGCTTCATACTGCCTGATTCGGTCTCTACCATCCAAGAGCACTCAAGAGAAGGGACCTATTTACATACTCCCCAAGTCTTAAGCTATCCAAGAGGCCATGCTGTAGGCGCTGATACCCAAAGGCCATAGGTGGAATGAATACCCACTACAGTTACCCTCCTTTCTGCAACCCAGAAACAACTCACACTGTTGTCTCCCAGGTTTTCTCTTCTGCCTTTTTCTTATACTTTTAATATGTTTAGGTCCCTTGAATGGTCCAGAATAATATCTTCACCCTTCTCAGTACATCTTCTCAATCAAACCTGAATTTTAGCAAAGCCTTTTTCACTAACATATGCCTTTCTATTTTAAAGTCAGCAGATCAACAACCTTAGCTCCATTTGTAACTTACTTTTTCCTTTGTCATGGATGGTAACTGTAGTGGGTATTCATTCCACCTATGGCCTTTGGGTATCAGCGCCTACAGCATGGCCTCTTGGATAGCTTAAGACTTGGGGAGTATGTAAACAGGTCCCTTCTCTTGAGTGCTCTTGGATGGTGGAGACCGAATCAGGCAGTATGAAGCAGTGTGGGACCAGTTCTCAACCTTCCAGGACTCTGGAACTAAATCTGCCTTATCCTGTATTAGTGAGTTGTTCCCCTCAAAATAATCCTTTAATAAATAGTCCTTTTACTAGTAATCCCAGTATTTCCTGCATTAGGTAACTGTCTGGCTTATTTTTGTTGTTGTTGTTTTGTCAACTTGACACAAGCCAGAGTTATCTGAGATGTGAGAACCACAGCTGAGAAATTGCCTCCATAGTATCTGCCTATGCAGAGGACTGTGGGGTCATTTTCCTGATTAATGATTGATGAGGGAGGTCCCAGACCTTTTTGGGTGGTGCCACCTCTGGACTGATGGCTCTTGGGTGTGTAAGTAAGCAGGCTGAGAAAGCCATGAAGGAGCAAGCCAGTAAGCCATGTTTTTCTATAGCCTCTGCATTAACTCCTGCCTCCAGGTACCTGCCTTGAGTTCCTGCCCTGAACTTCTTCCTTAGAGCATGGACTGTGATGTGAAAGTGTAAGCCAAATAAACCCCTTCTCAAGTTGCTTTTGGTTATGGTGTGTTGTCACAGCAACGGAAACCCTAGCTAAGATAGTAATGTACTCACAAGCTGAAGAAGGATCAGAACACAACACAGGTACCTGCCTGCTACAGCCTGCTCTATAAGGAGATAAGCGTCATGCCTGCTTTCTATGAAAACATTCCTACTTGCTGAGTCTACCACACATTTCAAGGGAATAATGTGACCCACATCACTTTCAACATCACTGCTCTGTGTCAGAATTTTTCTCTAGCTGTGAGTAGTTAACTCTCGTACCCTGATGATGCATGGTTCCCTGTGGAAGTAAAACCCACATCCTCCCTCTTCTGTCCCATATGGACAGGGGTAAGCTGCAGCTAGCAGCTGTGCCATTTACTGAAGTTATTAGTAAAATTTCAGGAATTTGGTAACATCAGGCTGGCGTGAATCAAAGCAACTACAC
>CABHPQ010002082.1:0-53275 GCA_902168405.1 Peromyscus aztecus
TCTGATAATTACTTCATTCAATAAAATCATTGGATATTTTTCAGATATCTAATGGTCAGATGGGCTGAGTGCCGGGCAAGCCCTTGAGAACAGACCCTGGAAAAACACACATTTGAAATTCTTCTTGTATCAAAACAAGCTGTGAGGACAGCATGCAGTTGGAGGTTGCTCTCTCTCCTCTGCCTGGACCTGGGTTACTACAGTTCACCAGGAAATTGTTTGGACCCTGAAAAAGCTCCAAATCCTGCCTTGGGGAGCACATGCTTCTTGGCTTCCTCACAGTCCCTTTGTGACCAGAAGATGGCTGCACAGCCACATGCTGGGCCACACTGCTCATATTGTTCCCATCAGAGCACAGGAGAGAACCCATGCTCACCGGTTCCTGATTCAGGATGAACAGCCTCCTGTGAAGACAGCCCCAGATGCCTGGCATCCAGGGTGTGGTCCCTCTGCATCCTGAGGCTGAGGACCTGTGGAGACAGCTGCATGCAGAAGTCCCTTTCCCATGCCCTTCCTCATGCACACACTGCCTCTCTGTCTCTCCATGTCTGGTGAGGACACCATGGAGAAGAAGTGACAACCTGTGAGTCCTGCTGCTTCCCAGGAGTCCCCAGGCCTGGTAGTGTGGGAGGTAGGGAGGAGTCAGGGGGTCTCCTGACACTGACAGATGCCAGCTATTGTGTGAGACCAAAGGTTTTTAATGGTGTCCACTGTGGTTTGACCATCCCCTAGCTTCCTTTATCATTTCCTCTGTGCTTTGGGACGTACTTGTTAATCAAGGGTTGATTCTGAAAACAGGCAGGTTGGAGGGGGGACCAGGAGAATTCTTAGGGGAACCTTAGAAAGTCTCAAAATCATTGGCTCATCAGAGAAAGTCACTATCTAAGACTCAGGTTCCAATTCCTACCCAACCATGACTTTGACACATAGTACCAATGTAGTGACAGTGGCAGCTGCCCAATTCATACCCAGTGAGATGATGGTCTGACCTAAGGCATCGCCACCAGGAAAGAGTGAACGAATAGAAATTTAGGTGCCTCAATATTTGGAGGTGGATTCTGACGTTGAAGGAAGATGAACAGAAAGTGGGCATATGGAGGTACCGCACCTTCATCATAGGGATGCTTTAAGAAGTAAGTAGCATAGATCCCTGCTAGGGTCTTTTCTTTCTTTTTTTTTTTTAAGATTTATTTATTATCTATACAGTGTTCTGCTTGCTTGCATGAACCTGAACATCAGAAGGGGGCACACCAGATCTCATTACAGATGGTTGTGAGGCTCCATGTAGTTGCTGGGAATTGAACTCAGGACCTCTGGAAGAGCAGTCAGTGCTCTTAACCTCTGAGCCATCTCTCCAGTTCCCCCCACCCCCACTCCCACCCTCTGTTAGGTTCTTAAAGCTCCTGTCCCCTCTCATTTTCTTTAAAGGCAGGGTAGTTCCGGCTCTACCTGCCCCACCCCATCTTTCTATGACTGACTCAGCTGTAGTGTGGCCAGGCTCCCCTGGTCCCCATAGAATAGTTGGAAATAAACATGGCCTCTCTAGTACTGCTTAGGGAAAGTCCTGAAAGCCATTGTCTTGTGGACAGCGTGTTTCTTTCTTCCTCTGACACAAAACTGAGAACTCTCTGGGAAATGGAAAAGAGCCTAAATCACAGCCGAGCAGCCGCTGTGGGAGAGTGATGTCTGCAGTGGCAGCCAGGGCTGTGGAGGCCGAGTCTCCAAGTCCTTGTTGTGGTTCTGACTGTGACATCATGTGAGAGGTCTCTTTTTTCTAAAACACGGTGAATGAATGGACCTGCAAATGTCCGCTTCACGAGCAACCTCGTCCCTCCTCAGATACACACAGACTGAGATTCTCCGGAATTGTTCTGAGGTCTGGAGGAGCTGGTAGGAACCAATTGAATGTGGCCTTGTTTCTGACTCTTTGACCTGAACATGTCTTCTGTTAGAATTCCTAGCCACTCCCCCAGTACATGACCTCGGGTGTGCTGGCAAGATGCTTAGTCATCCTAGGGCCTTACATCCTACGTAATCCATGTGCTGCGTGATCTTGTAATCTGTGAGCATGTGTGGCGTAGCTAGGTAAACCCATATGCGCATGTGTGGAAGGGGAGGGGGGCTATAAAACAGGTTCACTTATTCCTTCCCTCTCTTCCCGCACAGTCGTTCCATAGGCCGATGCACATCTTTCCTATTCCCTTCCCTTAATAAACTCTTACAGTGGGTTTTGTTGTACCTCGTGGCTTTTCTCGGACGGTAAACAGTGCCGCTTAATGAATAACACTACGCCTCATAATAAATAACATCTTCATGCCCTTGTTTATTCCACAAACACTTACTGAGCTCCTTCACTGTACAAGGCCATATGTTGGAAGTCCCGGGGAGGGAGCAGAAAGGACATCTCAGGGCAAGAGAAACCCACTGTGTCATGGTGGACAAGGCAGCTAACATCTGTGAGCCTGTCTTCTTGTCCACAGCTGCAGACGTAACCTACCTAACATCGCCCCCACCAGGTCAACAGAGGTAATGCATGGAAAGTGCATACCTAAGTAGTGTCCAGTGCCCAGCAGCTGACTGGTCAGTCGGAGACACTGTAACCTGAGTTTTAGGGTAAAAGCGCTGGCTACTGCAGCTCTATCAGGCTGAAACAGAGAAAATATGACGAGAACAAGAAAGGGGGTTCAGTCAGTGTGCATTTGTAAGAGGAACAGATGAAGGCTTCTCACACTCATCTTCAGGATGCTGATTTGCACGGTAGATTTAAATAGAGGAAGTACTGGGGTAGGGAACCCTAAAAGGTGTGATCCCACTCCTCTTTGTTATGACTTTGGTGCCGCAAGGTGGTCCTATCTGTCAATTCCTTTATCACACAAAGAGACCCATCTGGTCAGGAAGTTGGTTTTTATTCTAACACGATCTGATTCCTACGAGATGATCTGCTTCAGGGTGAAGTCTCTCCATCATAGAGGAAGTGGACTGTCTTGCCTGGGAGGCTTTATTGTTTCTTGGGGATCCAAGGGACAAGTCCACGCTTTTGGACAAAGGCAAGTTCTAAATGCCTGCTCAGTGCATTTAGAACTCCTCCGGGTTTTTTCTAACTTCACACTTCACTGTCTGAAACTGTATCCACGTATGGAAATGCCCAAAGGGCAGTCATGTAAGTCACCGTCTGCACCCCCACCCTCAAGCCTCCTCACCTCCCTCCTTCTTCTCCCCATGCTCATCCCTCCTTCCTCCTCCCTTCTGAGACTCAGGCTGCCCTCCTCTCCTCCTCTCCTCTCTCTCTCAAGGTAGGGCACAGCTTCCAGACATCTCAGGCTGTGGGTTACTCCCACCCCTCAGGAGAGATCCCCAAATCCCCAAATAAAAATGAGCATGCCACAGTCTCTCTACCCAGATGGTGATAAATTCGAGACCTGAGAACCTGGGTCTCTCCCTCCACGGGCTGGGGCCACAGCCCACTAGCCAAGGCTCTGTCACCTTCCAGCACTGAGAAACGTCCCTTAACTCCTCCACACTCAGAAGGACTTGTGTAAAAAAAAGTTGAGGTTCTAGGGTGTGATGGAGTGAAAAATCATAGATTGTCTGTCAAGTAAACACTAGGACCCTAAAGATCCTCTGGCAGAGTTCCTACCCTTTCTGTACCAGGGACTTGTTTGGCATCGATGATGATGATGATGATGATACAGGATCTAAACTATAGCTCTACCTGTCTTCCAGTGGGGATCTTGGGTTCCAGATTATAAATCCAAAATAACAAAACCTTTTGTAGAAATCTCAAGAACATCTCTCAGGTCCTCCCATGTAAGTAAAAGCCAGAAAAAGCCATCTCCCTATTCTTGGACACGTCAGGAACCAGTTGGTTTATTATTTTAGGAGGTTTAGAAAAACAAAACTCATCTTACTGCTCCTACACTGCAAAAGCCTTCACTGGCTTCCACATGGGAAGGTGTGGAGTTACCCGGATGGCCCTTTGTGTATATGCATGAAGCTGACCTTGCTTCATGAAGGATTGCAAAACCAGACAAGTGTTATTTCCCATAAAACATCTGGAAAAGCTCCCGGCCACTCTAACTGAACTGGGGATTCAGCCAGCACACCGAAAACTAGCTTCAGGAGCCTCAGCTCTTGGAGCTGGATGGAGGGCAGGGTTGAGGAACTGAATGGACAGGTTCAACTCTGCTGTCAAGTAAGTGACCTTTGTCAGGAAGTCTGGAACACTGGTTTCCCAGTCTGTCCCAGACTGCTCAGCCCGTAGTGTTTCTTAGGAACTGTGAAGGGCCTGGGTATACAGCTCAGTGGTAGAGCACTTACCCAGCTTGTTGGAAGTCCTGGCTTCCACTGAAGAAGGGGTCAGGGAGGCCCAGGGAGCAACTGATGTCATCCTTACTGTGCTAAGGAAGGAACAGAAAGTCTGACAGAACTCCAGCATGGAGGCGGGGAGTGGACTCCAGCTCCCACCACTAGCTGAGGAACTGTTGGTATCTGGGAGAGGTCGAGTCAGTTTTCTTTAATAATGTGACCTCTGCTAGGTCAACCACATACCAGGGCAGGCCCCACTTCCGAGAGTAGTTGGGTGATACAAACTGGACTCGATGTTGAGGGGAGGGGCTCATGTTGGGTGGGTGGGATTGTGAGGGTAGAGAAGGTGGATTAGGGAAGAACTGGGGTGATGGGGGTGACTATGATCCAAATGCATTGTAGGAAACTCTCAAAGAATTAAAATATTTAGAAAAAAAGAAACGGAGCAAATACATAACCTGAGGGCAATGACTTCCGACCAGCTGACCTCGCCTTTCCTTCCCTGCTGGGGTCACAGAACATGGTTCGACAGAGGAGTTTGGAGCCAGTTTTAGATTCTCACTTCATGACTTCAGAAAAGTCACATGAGCAAGCCCCCTGACCTTTGTTGTTCACCCCTCTCAGGGGGTTAGTAGACACACCTGCTTTCACGATATGACTGCTTAGAGACAACATTCAAAGGCACTGACCCAGCACCTGGAATGCAGTGTCCTGTAGTCAAGGGCTATTACTCAAATTAGTTCAAGCCTCATGGGACATGTGTGCGGGCAGGTGGAATCAGCCAAGTGGAGGTGTTCAAAGCAGCCATCCATCATGAGCTATGTAGACAAAACACCCAGCAGAAGCCATGGAGGGAAGGTTTGTTTTCTCTCATAGTTCTAGAAGCTTCAGTCCATGGAGTTGGGAAGGCTTGGTGGAGGAGCTCCGTCTACAGCTCTGGGAATGTAGTAGTCAGGGTTCTCTAAAGGACCTGACAGAATGAATGAGTTATTAGACTGGATTATTGCATGGTGGTCTGGGAGTCTAGCAATGATTGTCTTGGGACAGAAAAGCCAAGAATTCATTAGTTGTTGGGTCTCCGAGACTGGACGTCTGTGCAGTCCTAATCTGGTGCTAGAGTCCTGGAGGGTTCCTGGAGAGCTGCTGGTTCCGTTGCAATCCTGAGTAAGTTGGATTTAAGACCCGTCTCAGCAATGGGGTGGATGAACTTGCCAGCATGAAGACATGTCCTAAATATAGGGTGGGTCTTCCGGCCTCAAATAATCTGATTAAGAAAAATCCCTCACTGGAGTGCCTGGCAGCTTGAGTCTTGGCTGATTTTAGATGTAGATAAGTTGATAACCAAGATTAGCCACTACAGGGACGGTGAGGCTTTATGCTTTCACGTGGGAACAAACCAAGAAGCAGAGAGAGATACAGACTGGGCCCAGTGGCAGATACAGGCGGCCCCTTAGTCTCCTGTAAAACAGGGCCCATCTCCTAAAGGCTCCATGGCCTTCAAATAATATCACAAGCTGGGAATCAAGCATGCAAACCATGAGCCCCTGGGGGACCACTACAGTTCCTGGGTGTGTCCTTTTCCGTACATGTTAGTGTATGTTGTTAAATACGTAAATAAGTGGATAAAACAATTGGTAGGAAAGCTAGGACCAAAACTCAGGCCTCAGCCGGGCGTTGGTGGCGCACGCCTTTAATCCCAGCACTCGGGAGGCAGAGGCAGGCGGATCTCTGTGAGTTCGAGGCCAGCCTGGGCTACCAAATGAGCTCCAGGAAAGGCGCAAAGCTACACAGAGAAACCCTGTCTCGAAAAAACAAAAAACACAAAACAAAAAACAAAAAAACCAAACAAAAAAAAAAACCCAAAAACCTCAGGCCTCCTGCCTTTCCAGATAGCTGGATGCTTATCGCTTCTTCATGTGTACCAGATGTTTGTGTCTTAAAGGGAATAAGGAGCAGCTTATTCTGGAGCCATTTTGAGTGACCATGGCCCCCCGGACCACAGCCTTAGGTCATCGTAAATTCCATGTTCCAGTGGGGTAGCAGCTCCAATGACGTTTTTGTAGTGTCACGGGACAAAGAAAGTCATCAATCAAGGCACATAGCTGTTTCTTCACTCTGTTCTTTACTCTTTGGGGACCCTGACACCCAGCTCCCAAATAATCACACAAGGAGGCTTATTCTTACTTATGAATGCCCAGCCTTAGCTTGGCTTATTTCTAGCCAGCTTTTCTTAACTTAAATTGTCCCATGTACCTTTTGCCTCTGGGCCTTCACCTTTTTCTATTTCTGTATATCCCTTTCCTTCTTACTCCATTACTCGCTGTGTAGCTGGGTGGCTGGTCCCTGATGTCCTCCTCTCTTTCTTCTTTTCTTGATCCTTGATCTCATCTCCCAGAGTTCGCCTATTTAGTCTCTCTGCCTGCCAGCCCTGCCTATTTCTCTCTCCTACCTCGCTATTGGCCGTTCAGCTCTTTATTAGAACATCAGATGTTTTAGACAGGCACAGTAACACAGCTTCACAGAGTTAAACACATGCAACATAAAAGAATGCAACACATCTTTGCATCATTAAACAAATGTTCCACAGCATAAACAAATGTAACACATCTTAAAATAATATTCTTCAACAAAGGCAAGTATAAAATACATTGGTGGGTACATACACTGAGGTGAGGGAAACTTTTCAATAGGCCCAAGTTGCTATCTGATGATGGGTTGGTGGAAGCTAGTAGTCTGCTAAGTTAGTAGAACCCAAAAGGTTTCTATTAGTCATAGGACATTAGTTTAGATACTGAGGTCAGCAGGGATGGCTGTTCTAAGGGCTAGAACTGGCCCAATGTAAGGTAATAACCTCTGGACCTGCAACTGTCCAACCTCTTCACAGCACTGGGATTCTTTTATATATATATATATATAAAATTGATTTTTTTAATTTTATGTGCATTGGTGTTTTACCTGTGTGTACGTCTATGTAAGGGTGCTGGGTCCCCTGGAACTGAAGTTACAGGCAGTTGTGAGCTGCCATGTGGGTGCTGGGAATTGAACCCAGGTCCTCTGGAAGAGCAGTCAGGGCTCTTAACCCCTGAGCCATCTCTCCAGCCCTCAGCACTGAGATTCTAATCATTCTGCAGACTCAGCTTCTTTTAAGACCTTTTTGTTCACACTTGGTATCATTGATGACAAACTGATCTCAGCTCTTTGGCATAAGGGCAATGACCACAAGGGGTTAGGAGAGGAAAGAGGCATCTGAATAAATCATGAAGTGTATAATGTTATCTAAAGAAAGCATACTACCAAACACAAGATTGACACCATCAAATGATGTAACACGGATCTGGGAGGCAGAGAACTACAACTTGAATGCACTGAGTCAGGGCAGCCCTGACAGTGAACTACCTGAGCGTGGCAAACACTGGGGCAGATTTTTGTAGGAGATTCACACAGTGGTTGTTTTTGGAGGCAGATCACTGGCTGTGAAGAAATCCTAAATTGTAAACCTGTTTTCATTACTGCATTAACGATTATAATCGATGGAGTAGAGAAACTATTGAACCAGACCTCTGTGGGGGCAGAAAGAAAGATTTACTGGGGACCAAACTTCACGGGGCACCTCTTGGGGGAGGGGGTATTGTGCAGAGAGAAGAGCAAAAAGGCAGAAAAACAAGGAGATTTTATATGACAGTCAGCAGGGTGGGGGTGTGAGCAGACACAGGCTGTCTAGGTTGAACTGGAACTAGGTGCCCTTGCCAGAGGTAGTTGACATCTGGGGGGAGGTTAAGAGGGGTTCCTGGATGATAAAGGGGGGTTCCTGGCACACAGAAACCACCTTAGAGGTTTACTTTTCTAGTAACCAGAAATCCTGAGGCTTGATCACCCCATGCCAAGCCTGCAGTGTACCCGGCCCGAGTCCTTCTGTTTAGGACAATGTCACCAGGTGCCATTTTGGGGGAAGAGGGACCTTGGACCTGGCAGTAATGACACCCCAGCCAAGAGATGTTGAAGCAGAGGACACTCACTGGCTTCAACTGTCTGTGAAAGTGTACTGGAACATTCTTCAGTTTAACCATTGGCAGGTATGAGCATCATCTTCCAACTTTCCAACTTCACTTGGAAAGACTTGGCCATTATTTCTTCTTTTTCTTCCTCTCCTCCTCCTCCATCTTCCTCTTCTTTGTAAGACCAGATCTCCCTATATTCCTCATGCCAATCTTGAACTCTGGGATCCAAGGGATCCTCCTGCCTCAGCTTCCTGAATAGCTACATGTATATCATCATATCTGGCTTGTTCATTTTCTTTCCTAAAAACAAGCCCAGCAACTACTGAGAATTGCTTGATTTTACCAAAAAAAAGACTCAGGAGCCAGATGCCGGGGTGAAAGCCTGCTAGCTCAGAGAGGCCGAGAAAGCACCCGGCTGACCTTCCTCCTCCTCTGATGTCCCAGAAAAAGACCTTTCTCCTATGCTGTCTCAAAAAAACAAAAACCAAAACCAAAAAACTCTTCTCAAACTCCTCCCTCTACTTCCTGTGCGGCTCTCTCTCCATCCTCCTGACTCCCTCTTACCCTCTATGGTTTTTTCTTACTCACTTCCTGTCAACTGGTTGCTTACTCCGCCTCTTGACTTGTGGTTGACCTTATTTAATCCTGTTTACAATATTCAAGCAGAAAGCTCTTGGCCTAAAGGTGTGCGCTAGAGCTGAGCCACACCACAACTAGAAACAGGTTTTTCCAGTAAATAACACAATCTCGGGGTTCACAGTGTGATTAAATATCCCACAACAGAATTTAAGCATTCCATTACTTATTTTATTGTCTATGCAGTAACACTTAGTATACACTGTGCATATGCCAGGTGCCCCCGTTGGAGGGACAGGACGCACTTTAGGGGCCAGAGGGTGATGCCTGACACGGTGTGAGGGCACAGTAAGATGTGCTTCGGAAACACAAAGCAGAAAGTGACACTGTGTGGGACGGGCCGGGATCTCCCCTTTAACTGAGGAAAGAACAGTCAGTGTAGCAGGACAAACAGGGAGACGCTGGGGATCGAGGGAACGACTTACCCACTTTTTTCTTTTCTCTTCTTTTTTTTTTTTTTTTTTTTTTTTTTTTTTTTTTTTTTTTTTCTTTTTTGGGACAGGGTATCTCTGTGTAGCTTTGCGCCTTTCCTGCATCTTGCTCTGCAGACCAGGCTGGCCTCGAACTCACAGAGATCGGCCTGCCTCTGCCTCCCGAGTGCTGGGATTAAAGGCGTGCGCCACCACTGCCCGGCAACTTACCCACTTATTAAGAAACGGAGATATTTTCAGTTGGGAGACATTCTTTTTGAGAGAGAAGATAGTTCTTTATTTCTTGCCACAAAGCATTCACCGACCACAATTTCATCTTCGCTGTGGGTTTTGTAGTGGAAGCCCTCAGGCAGTCACCTGTGAGACGAAAGATCACCCAGCCCGAGGAATTTTCCTTGAAAACCACAGGCCATGTCAGTAAAGAAATGTGCTGGGGCGGGAAACCAGCAGGTAAGTGAGGTAGATCTTCATGCGTTAATGTAGAGATATGGCGTGACCTTAACAACGTGTGTTTCCGAACACCAGGTAGCATGGGTCTGGACAGTAGGATTTACACAGAATGACCTAGAAGAATAAATAACAACATAGCAATGCTCAGGTCCCAGCTGTGGGGTTAGGAGGCACTTATGAGGGACTATGAGTTAGACAGATTCCTTGCCATGCAGACAGATAAAGAAGAAGGCCCTGACTAGGTAATAAAGATGGCTGGATTCTCCCTCAGCCTCCTGACCAGAGACAAAAGCCTGGTGTCTAACATCTCCCATGGCATACTTGCCCAGCCAAATTGAAGGTGATGGAGGTTTTAGCCACTGTGAGCCAGATGAAGTCATCTCTAATCCCTAAAACAAACAAACAAACAAACACAAACATAAAAGCTTATTCATTACCAAAGCCAGCACAGAACACAGAACAATGATGATGCTTGCAGCCAAGCTAGCAGAGGTTTGTCCATTCACTGCTCAATGAAATTACTCCCCAAACCAGTTTATTCTGGTTTCCTCGGGGTTTCAAAAGAAAGCGCTCTTCAAGACTGAGACTGGCAACGTTTCATCTTGGGCTGGGGAAGGACAAGGCTCAGGAAGCCCCCACCCATCCCTGGGGAGCTCTAGGCAGTTAATGGTGGCGGGGGAGAATGAGTAGTGTTCTTCAGTGGTGTAGCCGGTGGAAAGTTGCCCTCATTCAAGTGAATGACCTCCTAGCCATGCTCATGCAGGCAGCCCTGATTAAACTCAGTGGGAAGAAGAAGGTCAGGAGCAGGAGGGCAGGCAGGAAATAATACTGAGGGCGGGCAGGAAATAATACTGAAAGCAGGAAGGGACATGAAGGTAAGGAAGTTCTGATGGGAGCCAGAAGTGGGAAAGGGAGGATAATGCAGGGATACTATGACCAAAGTACATTACATATTATATATATATGGAATTGTGAATGAATATATCTATTGTATATATGGAATTGCGAATGAATATATATTATATATGGATTTGTGAATGAATATATATATTATTTATATGGAATTGTGAATGAATGCATTTAAAATTTTTAAATATATATCAAAAAGAATGTGTCTTTTGGCTCTAAAATGTTTGACAATTGAGGAAGAATGGCTCGAGAAAATATTCATTGTGATGACTCAGTTACTTTAGACTAGTATCTTTACCTCCCTTGTTACTGACCCAATGCTCAGGGATAAAGTGGAGAGATATATCAACGATCAACTTACACATTTAGAAAGTTCAGCAGAATTGCTTTGTTGGAAACTTCCAGGTTATCAAAATAAGATTTATGGCTTAGACTGAGCTTCTGCATGAGGCCCGACAAGCTAAACCAAGATGGAGTCACTTGTGCTCAGACTCCAGGCACCAAGACAAACTAAGCTGCTTATCTGAAGTTCCTAACTTCCCCAGGAGAACCAGAGCCAGGGCAAGAGAGCCTTGGAGAGCGAGAACTAGAGAGAAACAGAATATTCCCTCCCCCTACCCCCCACCCCCAAATGGCCAGTTTTAGCTTGAGGAAATCCCTCAGCCTCAGCTTTTCCAGGGAAAGTGCCGCAGCAACAGGAGTTGCAATTCTGAGCTGTTAACTGTGTAGCCTGAAGCATCTCTTGCCTACCCAGGTGAAGCCGCGATCTTATCACAGAGGAAAGAACTTCAGGATGTCAGTACAAAGCAAAGTTAGAATTTATTAAGCAAGGGGCAGACTTGCAGAGACAGGGTGGGTGGAAAGCACGATGTGCACCCAGCAGTAGCTACACGTGTGATTTGTAGCTTCTGAAATTGTATTATTCTAAGGGCGTCACTTATAACTAAGTTTAAGGATCAAGTCAAGTTTCAAAGTTAAGTAAAGAAGTATCTGACTTGCTTACTTCTCTTTCTAGAGAATTCCCTTTTGTGAATTTCAAGGTGGTCAGTGAGAGAGATTTGTAGATGAGAAAGTGCTAGCAAGACCCAAAGGTCAAAGGTCATGAGGTTAAGACACAGGCCTTATGCCGGGCGTTGGTGGCGCACGCCTTTAATCCCAGCACTCGGGAGGCAGAGCCAGGCAGATCTCTGTGAGTTCGAGGCCAGCCTGGGCTACCAAGTGAGCTCCAGGAAAGGCGCAAAACTACACAGAGATACCCTGTCTCGAAAAATCAAAAAAAAAAAAAAAAAAAAGACACAGGCCTTGACTTCAAGCATGGCCTATCAGCTGTTTGAGTACTTTTTCAAGAGAGATTTCTCAGAGAATGGAGTAAACTTCTTTGCAGTCAGTCGCGCAATGGTTTGGCCAAGTGTGTTGAAATTTTTTGACTCTCAGCCAGTGAGAGACCTAAACTGGACTCTTTCTCATGTCTGCTTAATTTCCCCTTGTGTTTTTGCCTCAGAAAGTGGCTTTGAAACCGCATCTTTGTGGTATGTTTCTACTTCTCTCCTGATACAGTTTTGAGTAGAAGGAAGTATTCTTTCTGTGAGGTTGAAGAGAAGTTAATTATTTCAATGACCAGCAATTCCTAGAAAAAAAATAAGATTTCGATGAAAAAGATACAGACTGAGAGGTCAGTGCTTTTCTAGCAAATTAATTCCAACAGAAGCTTCTAGAATATTACTGCTAGCTCTTTGCTTTATGTCTTTGAAAAACCATTAAAGTATAGGGGTAGTATCCATTCAACCAAGTTCTTAATGAGCCACTCACTCTGTGCTGAGTAGTCATGGGAAGCAGAGCAGAGGCCAGTCGGACATTTGCCTTATACTTGCAAAGCCCACGTATTATCAGAGAAACATGAAAAGGAAGAAAAAAATGAGTGTGGTTACAGTGTGAGGTGAGGATTTAGTAAGGTCAGTGGCCTGAGTGTGCTATTTGAAAGATCAGGATGGCATTTCAAAGAAAAGTGGCCTCTGAGCAAGGGCATGGAGGGAGGAAGGGACAGGGACATTGTGGCAGGGGTGTTGCAGGAGAAGGCCCTGATCAGGAAAGAGAATGCCTCATTGTTCCGAGAAAAAAACAAAAAAGCTCTCTCAGCCTTTGGTCCGTATTAAGATTCACTGCGGTTCTGGGGCAGTTCCACTGTTTATATAAAGTGTCATGCTATCAATTTCACTCTTTTGGTGGCAAGTTGGGCTTTTATTTAGGACTCTGAGTCTACTATGGAGGTACTACTTCATCTGTAAGGATGGAGGATGGTCCACCAGCCACAGGAAGAGGTTGTTACGATGGGAAGCAGGAAGGAAGAGGCATGTTCACACCTGTTCCCCATTATAGCCCTGGTTTTCCTCTGCCTGTCTGTTCCGGGCTGTTTTCCTCATTTATCTTTCTTTAGTTCCGCGGGTTTAACCAGCGAAACCCTACCTTCCTTACCCTACCTGTGATGGAGGAGACTCTGTGTGAGGACCATTCACTCACTGCCCTCTCATTCTGCGTATCCAGGCAACAGTGGGGCAGCCTTGTGGAGGAGAGAGAGGTGACAGAGGAAGTTGGGAAGGGAACAAGGGCCGCCCGGGACACAGGAGGACATAAAGCACCAATATTCTGTCAGGAAAGAGTTCCCTAGCCATCGTGGACAATATCTGAGTCCCGAGTCTGCCTTGAGCGTCAAGGAAAGGGGCATCCTCTTAACACACAAAGCAGCCTGCCCAGAATCACCAGGCACCTCTCTCTTGTCTTCTAACTGGCTCAGGACTTGAATTTTGTTAAAATTCAAGGCTGCTCTGACCAAGTCACTAAAAACTTATTACAAAAGGAGAATGCTTCTCTCCTGAAGCCTAGAGGTTTCAGCTCTCAGCTGACCAACAGGGGCCTCTCCAACACACACACACACACACACACACACACACACACACACACACACACAGAGAGAGAGAGAGACACACACACACAGAGAGAGAGACAGAGACAGAGAGATAGAGAGAGACAGAGCGAGAGACAGAGAGAGACAGAGACAGGAGAGAGAGAAAGAAGGGGAGAGAGAGAGGGGAGAGGGAAGAGAGAGGAGATAGAGAGATAGAGAGGATATATATATGTGAGAGAGAGAGAGAGACAGAGAGAGACAGAGACAGGAGAGAGAGAGAGAGAGCGCAAATGCAGTAAGGCAGTTTGTTGGAAGACTCAACAGACCGCTTGAATCAGGCAATTAAACTGCCATGGAAAACTCCCCAACGTTCTTTTCTAAACTGGTAACGGGATGCTGGGAGACAGCTTTCCTAGTTACAAAGTGTCCACTAGGTTGAACCCTGGGCAAGCCCTTGAGAACAGACTCTGGAAACAACACCCATTTGAAATTCTTCTTGTATCAAAACAAGCTGTGAGGACAGGATGCAGTCGGAGGTCGCTCTGTCTCCTCTGCCTGGACCCGGGTTACTATAGTTCACCAGGAAATTGTTTGGACCCTGAAAAAGCTCCAAATCCTGCCTTGGGGAGCTCATGCTTCTTGGCTTCCTCACAGTCCCTTTGTGACCAGAAGATGGCTGCACAGCCACATGCTGGGCCACACTGCTCATATTGTTCCCATCAGAGCACAGGAGAGACCCATGCTCACCGGTTCCTGATTCAGGATGAACAGCCTCCTGTGAAGACAGCCCCAGATGCCTGGCATCCAGGGTGTGGTCCCTCTGCATCCTGAGGCTGAGGACCTGTGGAGACAGCTGCATGCAGAAGTCCCTTTCCCATGCCCTTCCTCATGCACACACTGCCTGTCTCTCCATGTCTGGTGAGGACACCCATGGAGAAGAAGTGACAACCTGTGAGTCCTGCTGCTTCCCAGGAGTCCCCAGGGCCTGGTAGTGTGGGAGGTAGGGAGGAGTCAGGGGTCTCCTGACACTGACAGATGCCAGCTGCTGTGTGGGACTCCAGGGGTTTAATGGTGCCCAAAGTGGTATGACCCTCCCCTAGCTTCCTTCATCATTTCCGTCTTGCTGGGTCCTGTCTTTTCCTCCAGTAGGAGGAACCATGTCATGACCACAGGATGCTAACACGGAAGGAGAGTGCAGCTGGGACCAGGTGCAGGAAGAGAGCATTGTGAGGGCCAGTGGCAAGGTGGTCACGACGCTTGGCCTGGACCCCTTGTCTTGGTTCACAGCCATGTGCTCTTTCACGGATGCCAAGGGGAAGAGGACGTCTGAGCTTCACTCCTTAGTGGCACAGATCAGTCCCCGGATGTGACTAGTAATGACCTCTCAACACCAGAGATTAGACATGACATCATAGGAACCCACTATGAGGTCTTAGGTGGTCCGGACAGCATGTGGGAACCTGTGGATCTGTCCAGTCCCTGAAGTTCTTCCTTCTACTATCCACCCTCACCATCTACAGTAAGATGTGTCTCTAGCACCCTTTGGCTGAAAATTATTATAAAATTATAGATACTCAGGACAGAAAGGTCCTTACAGAGCAGGCAGTCCCCATCAACGCTGTACATTAAAAGCAGAGGCCGGGTTGAGTCAGCCTCCATAGCTCTGTCCACAGACCACTTTGAAGCCTGAAGATCTGAGTAGGGAATTTGAATAGTTAGCAGCTAAACTGTGTAATTTAAGCTGGAATGTTCAGCGTGCCTCTTCATTCATTCTCCACCCTGCAGAGGCTCCATTAGAAACTACTGTCTATTCACCAGGTTTCCAAGTCTGTAGCCATCTGGGTGTATCTGGTTTGTGGCAGGCCCTAATGTGACTGAACCAAAAGAACCCCTTGAAACCATACCGCACTCTCCAGCTCTAAGCCATGCAAGGGAGGTGGGTGTATTGTAAAGGGCACACAGAGAGCGGCTGCAGAAGAGACATTGATGCTCTCAATTTTGAGCCCACCAGGTGTAGATTGACACGTCCCTTACATGACCATAATGTCTGTCTCCACCTCACAATGGAGAAACCGGCGCTCACTGCAGCAGGGGTCCACCCTGGGACCTCACTGCAAGCCAACTCTGATCCCCAACCGTGGCCCTGGTACCTGCATCATATTCCTGGCCAGGACTACATGGGGTGCAGTATTCCTGTATTTCAGAAAATGAAATAGTTGATTTTTCATTTACACAAAAATGAAAAATAAATACCAGATGTTTGGAAACAGTATAAACTCATCTTGCTGGAACTCACAAGGGCATTCGGACTGAAAAGATTTCAAGTTAGGAAATCCACAAAGCAAAAGAGATGTTTTGAATGAAAATGCACTTTGGCACACACACACACACACACACACACACACACACACACATACACACACACACAAACAGTATTTCATTGTTTCTTCCTCAGGGAGCAGCTGTGAAGGAAATTAAGGAGGCGACAGACACAGCATCCCATCTTTGTGCCTCATACAGAGCTCAGCTTTGAGGCCAGCCTTCCGAGCTTTGGGGGGTGTGGCATGCATGACCCTCAAAGGGCAATGGCCTGATGGGGAGCTTATAAAGTGACTTGGGAGAAGCCAGGCACCAAAACAGGCACCTCACTTGGAGGCTTCTGTGTGGAAACTGTCATCATCTTAATAAAAAAAGGTAAGAGAGTAGTTGTAACTTTCACTCGGATAAATGAGTTTAAGATAGAGAATGCCTTGACTTCCCATCGCCCCTTTCAGCTCTCCCGGTAAGTGTGGACAGAGGGCTTTCACACCAGCTCTGCAGAAGCCGTCTCCTCTTCCTCAAGCAAACTTACAAGGTAGGTACTATTGGTACGTTTTCTGGTGACAGGTCGGAGGGGTAGGTAAGCCTGCGCTTGCCCTGATGGCTCCTCCTACAAAGGAGAGCCTCCCTCTACCCAAAGGAGACCATGGGAAAATTGCCTGTGTGCCAAGACGGCACCAGTAGAATTCCCTAGAGCGATTCAGCTGCACCTGATGGTAAGATCAACTGAAAACTGGAATTGATTGTGTGAACAGAGTACGGTACATTTGAACACAAAAACATTTTGTTTAGATATGTGATTTGCTGGGTGTCGTGGTGTAACCTTTAACCCTCACACTAGGGAAGCAGACACCACAAACTGTAGGATGGCCTGAGTTACAGAGGACAGCCTGGACTATGTAGAAAAAAAATAGAAAAGAAAAGGAAAGGGGGAAAAATGCAGTTCTTGTTCGATTTGAAGGCTACATGGGTTTGTTTGTTTTTAAGAACTATTTACCCATGGAAATATTTTATTATGCCATGTGAAATCTCAGAATCTATTTCTAGAAGTAAATTCACCAAGACGATCCTCCTGTGATATTAGACAATGGGAAAATATGCACCATAAATCATGCAACTTTTATCCAGAGCTATACATGCATGCCAATAGCATGCTCTCTCTGTCAGTGTTAAGTGAATCCAAACAGAAGGGACATGGAAAACCAGCCTCTCCCCTCTCAAGGACTTTTGGCTATAGGAAGAAAACTCAAACAACCAGACGGCCTTGGCACCTCTGGAAACCATGCAGTCAACGGGAGTTAGCCTTGTTCTGAATCCTCCCACAGAACTTAAGGGTATGTTTCAGCCCACGTGAGAACATCTTGTAATAAGACATTTGTAGGAATTAGACATGGGGCTCACTTGTTACTGCTGTTGCATGGTGACTCAGGGCTCCTCGGGTCTCACAGGCAGGCATTCATTGAAAGGCACAAAGTTGGACGCAGAAGGGAACATGGCCTAGAGGCTATGGGTGGAGAGCTGGCCCTGTCATAGCCCTGTTCCCTTCCCGGCCTCAGTTTCCCCATCTGCACACCTGGCAGAGGAGGGGGGCTGGGTAGGTATCCTCTAAGGTCCTATCCATTTGGAAACTCAGTAGAGTGTACGTACTATGTGCCACATGCAAAGTCCAGTCCTTGGGAAAGCCCATTGACTTAGGCCTGTTGGGTAGAGCTACAAAGATTCCAAGAGCCCCTGAGAAAGGGTGCAAAGTTTTCTGAGTTTAGGTTGGACTTCTACAAACACTCCGCCCTCTGAAATGTTAAAACACAGCTGTAGTTTATATAGCAATGGGAAAGGGGGCCTCCAGGACTAAAGATGGTGGTCCCTCCACCAATTTGCTCAAGAGAACTTCAGCAGCCGCCCCCTCCCCAGCCCGCCCCAGCTGGCAGCTTCCCGCTCCTTACATAACTGTTCTTTTGAAAACCAGGCAACAAAACCTTCAGAAGAAAAAGCTATTGATTATTAAAGTTATTTGGAGGTTCAGAGACTTGTAATGAAGTGGTTATAATTATTCCTGTTATGACACATCCTTTTCAATGCTTGGATCTGAGAACATTTGGCGTGCATTGACTCAGTCACCTTCATCTCGGAGAGAAAGGCAGCGAGCTGGAAATAGCTCATGTGCAGGGAGAGGCAAGGAGTCACAAAAAGGGAGCAGAGGGAAGGCAAGTCAGGGGAAAAGGGCAGAGAGGAGCCCGAAGTGTCCATCCATAACCTGCACTGACGGCCATCATACTCCCCTATCTATCCATAGTCCCTCCCCAGAGCCAGTTGTGACCACCAGAGGCCTTCCATATCGAACTGATGATGCTCTCTTCCGTATCAGCTGACAGGCCTTCTCTGGTTGAACGCACATCCTCTACAAAAAACACTCTCAGTGGTCAGTGAAAACCCTTGGGAAATACAATCCTGTTTCTGCCTTTCATAATAACATTGCTAGTATTTAACTGGGCAAGGCAACACATGTCTTTAATTCCCAGCACTCACAAGGCAGAGGCAGGAAGATCTCTGTGAGTTCCAGACTAGCCCGGTCTACAAAGCAAGTTCCAGTCTAGCCAGGGCTAATAGTGAGATGCTGACTCAAAAATAAATAAGTAAATAAATTTTTAAAAAGCTAATATTTACTGAGCACCTGCTTGGCGTCAGACACTACTATGAATATTCATGTTTTCTCTCTCTCTCTCTCTCTCTCTCTCTCCCTCCCTCCCTCCCTCCCTCCCTCCCTCCCTCCAGGGGGTGTGTCTTTTTATGTCATTGGAGCTGGTCTTGAATTGGTGGACTCCAGAGTTGTCCCACCTAAGCCTCTCTAGTAGCCCCCATACCACCACACCTGACTTTATTTCATCCCATTTTATTTTTGCAAAGACTCATGAGCTAAGCCTGACGATTAGTCCCACTTTATAAACCAAGAAACAAAGGCCTGACTTGCACAGTTACACTCAGTAGGTGGCAGAGGCAGAATTGGAACCCCATCTGAGTAACACTGGCTTCCCCACCTGCTGCTCTTGGTCAAGGTTCCTGGACCAAGCTTGGGTTGATAGAACAGCCCAGCGAGACGTTGGCAGAGATGCTGTGTGGGGGTCTGAGGGAGTATTCCCTTATGAATCTCACAGGACACTTAATGTCGTACATGATTTGGATTTGAGCTTGATTTCTTCATTTACAGACCCTTGGACCTTTCGGGGCATTTCTTTGTCTAGCCCCTGTATACATATTATTTTTGTTCCAGAAACGAATACCTACTGAGCCTGACATTTCCAAGATTCTGGGATGATTCTGAGGAGAATTGGACAGGTGCCCACCCTAGAGAAATATTCAGTGAAGCATGGGAGGGTGTGGGTTCACAGAGGAGGCTAATCCAGCAAGAGATGCTCTAAAAGAGGTGCTCAGTACTCTGGGGTGATGGACTCACTGTGGCTAGATGGCCAGGCTGGCAGCAGCTGCAAGATGCAGCTCCTCAGTGCTAAGGAGAATGCCAGCTGAGGGACCAGGCCCGCCCACAAGGACTCTCCATCACTGTGTGTCCTCAGGAGATCCAGACACCTCCAACTGCATTATTTCTCCCTAGGCCTCTCCTGAAGCCACCCAGACCCAAGATGGTGACCATGCTGTTGCTCCAGGCCACACTGGCAGGCCTCTTCACTGCAGCCAAGGGACAAAGTTTCCATCTTGGGAAATGCCCAACTCCTTCAGTGCAAGAGAATTTTGACGTGCTAAAGGTGTGGTAACTCAAACCTCCCCTTTGTTTTGAGCATGCTGAGAGGTTCATTTTATTCTTTAATCTCCAAAGCAAGTCTTGGGGAAGTGTGGAGGTCTCTGCAGACACAGGCCAGCAGAATAACAATCCGTGTGAGGCAAGAAGGAAATTCGGTTCAACACGACTTAGTAGCCGGTGTTGATTCAAACTTCTAGAGTCTGACACCGGGCAGTTTATTTCAGTCATATTTAAGTACAGAGCAACTTGGAAATTTTTTTCTTGGTGTTACACAATCCTGTGTGCACAAAGATGCATAACTACATTGAAACTTGCTCAAAGTACACGTCAGGTCTTCTATGAAGATGGGCTCTATACATAGGCTGCATGTATTATCTTAAGGGACTAGAGGAGGATCTGGTGTGGTCCCCATCATACAGATAGCACAGAAGTCATCTAGTCTAGGGTTATGGGAGCTTGCAGGGAGCCTCTGGTCATACAGATAGTGCACAGGTTATCTAGACTACTAATCATCTCTGGTCCTGGTTGAGGGATCTTAGGGGAGTGAGGTATGACTTGGTCCTAGGGACAGCACAGGGGTTACCTAGGCTATTAGCGGCCTCCATCCCCAGCCTTCTGGGTGGAAAACGGGTTATACATCTTTTCCTTGAAGAGACAACCCTGCGTGTTTAACATTCCTGGCTTCCCTAGTGCTATCTGTAAGCATAAGGACCTTTGTGCTCCCAACAGGCAAGGCACTTACCTTAATTTTGGGGTTTCCCTGAAGCAGTCTCTGAGGCCAGAAAGGGGACAGGGGGAGTCTTTGGTACCTCAGCTTGCCCCCCAGGTGGATGCCAACAGGCCGTAGGCGCTCCTACGGCCCTGGCTGGGGAGAGCAGGCGGTGACAAGCATGAGCTGTCAGTGTATGGGAACTGTCCCCCACCACTGTGGGGAGGTGGGGGTGAGGGTATAATGTGAACAGGGGTATTAGCTGTAGCTGTGGCTGCTTCACTACTATTGTCCTACAGAGAGAGAAGCTGAGTGTCCTTCTCAAGTGACACAGGTAGTTAGTTCATGCCCATTGGACTCAAAACTAGGCTTCCTGTCGCGTAACTCAAGACAGGACCTAGGAAAGGCCAGAAGTCCCCCAGGGGTCTTTTCTTGTTACCTACAAGACAACTAGCTCCCCATAAACGCTTCTTCTTCCTGGACTGAGGCAGAAGGAGCAGCTATTAGACAACAGAATTCAGCGGCTCCCACGACTGTGGAAGGCCTGAATTCTAACCGTAAGGCCCTTCTCCTTAAAAGGTTTTGGTTGCTTTTAGGGAGCAGCACACTTGGTTTGAGAAACACTGAAATTATCAGTCACTGGAAATTTGGGGTGAGTGCTGGGAATGTCAGAGGGTGGGCTGGACAGAGCTGGGGCGAAAGAGCTTAGGCATTAGAAGGGCGGAATAAGATGGCAGAGAATGTCCACGGTAAGAAAGAAAAAGCCACACGCTAAGGTCTGCACTGACGACATTCTCCATTAAGATTTTAAGGATTCCCTTTAATTGAGTCAACCTGGAAAACCACACACTCACACACACACACACACACACACACACACACACACACACACACACACACCCTTTATGATAATATCCAGGGAATTTGAGTCAAATTTTAGTCTGGAAGTAAAAATTCCAAAATATTCTGGAAATTATAACTGATATCTTCACTTACAGAAGTCCTTTGAGAACTGAAGCGAAATGTTTTTAAAAGATTTTTTAAAAAATTTATGTGTGTGCATCTGTGTGTGAATGTGCATAAGTGTGCAGGTGCCCGTGGAGAGAGTGTTGGATCCCCTGGAGTTACAGGCAGTTGTGAGCTGTCTAATGTGTATGCCAGGACTTGAACTCCAGTCCTCTTTAAGAGCAGCAAGTGCTCTACAGCCATCTCTCCAGCCCAAAGCAGAATTATTTTAAGGCAAAAATTGTATTAAGATTAGTTTATATAGCATATTACTGGCTTGTTCAGAAAGGTTTTTATTTCAAGGATTTTTAATATACTCACTGTTATGCAACCGTCATTAAATCAATTTTAGAACACTTTCATTATCCTAAGAAGAAAGCACAAAGCCCCTGACAGTCTGGATTACTTACTTAGACTTTTCATCTCCCTGACAAATACCTGAGAGACACAACTTGAGAGAGGGAAGATCTCTTGTGGCTCCTGGTCTCAGTGTTTTCAGGCCGTGGTTCATGTGGCCCACAGGCTTATGGTGAGGCAGAACATCATCGGACCCGTAGTTCAGAAGGCTGCTTAGCTTACGGTGGCCAGTAAGCACAGAGAGCAGCGAGACAGCAAACAAGAGCCATCTCTCCGGGGCATGCGCCCAGTAACCTGCTTCCCCTAACTAGACCCCTCCCGCTTACCACCTACCAATATTACAAATCCATCAAGGGACTAATCCATTGATTAGGTCGGAGCTCTCGGCATCCAGTCACTTCTTCAAAAGTCCCACCGCTGAGCTCTGCTCACATCAGGACCAAGCCTCCTACGCTCAAACCTGAGGAGAAGCTTTACATCCAAACCAGAACAATCCTTTTCTTCCCAGCGCTGCCATATCCACACGGCCAATACTTTACTCTCTATCAATATGAATTTGTCTACGGAATATACAATGCGTGACTGAAGGAGATGTTTTCAAGGTTCACCTGTGTCGCAGCGCACATCAATACCTCATTCCTCTTGTTGCCAAATGATGTATGGGGTGATGCTACAGTTTATTTATCCTTATGGCTTGAGTTGTTTTACTTTTTTTGTTATAGAAATGCTGCTGCTGTGGACATTCAGGCTTGGGGACTTTTTGGAAGAGAAGGGCCTATGTTTTCAGTTCTTTGGGGTATATATGAAGTAGAATTGCTGATGTGGTAATCCGTGTTTGGCTTTTTGACAAGCTGTTGGACCGTTTTAGAAGAGTCGCACCGTTGTGCATTCTCACAAACAGCCTCTAGCCCTGATTTCCTTACCTCTTCACCAGCAGTTGTTACCTATGCCCTCTTTTCTTCTAGGTGCCGTGGGGGTATTAAGCCGTATCATCTGCGTTTCCTAAGGCCTAATGGTGTTGGGTATCTTTTCATGTACTTATGAGCCATGTGGAAATCTTCCATCCGAATCTTTTGCCCTTAAAAAAAAAATAAAAGGCAGGGGGTAAAAAAAAGCTGGGCATGGTGGTGCACTTGGGAGGCAGAGACAGGTGGATCTCTGAGTTTGAGGCCATCCTGGTCTACACAGTGGGTTCCAGGATAGACACAGAGAAACCCTGTCTCGAAACGCAACCTCCAAAAGTCTTTTAATTCTTGATACCCAAATGCTCTTCCTCTATGCTAGATGCAAATCTCTTCTGAGATATGTTAAAATAGTTCATCCCATTTGATGGAACATTTCCCTTTAGCGATATGCCCTTTGAAGCATGAGATTTTTTTTTATACTGATAAAATCCAATTTGTTCATGTTTTTGTTGTTGTTGTGGTTGTTGCTTGTACTTGTGGGGTCAGGCCTACAAACTTAAGTACCTAATTAGTAAGCATCTCATTAGTTCAGTAGGTAGCACTCGGTCCCTAGAGAAGCCTTGCCCAATCCAAGGCTATAAAGATTTACCCCTGTATGTTCTTCTCAGGGTTTTGTAGTTTAAGCCCTTGCATTTAAGCATTTGATCCATTTTCAATTACTTTTGTGTCATAGAAGTATCCAATTCCATTTGCATGTCTTTCCAGTATTTGTTAAAAAGACCAATTCTCTCTTGCTATTCATAGTGAAAATCAGTTGACTGTGGATATGGAGTTTTATTTTCAAAACCTCAGTTCTATTCTAGCTATGTCTGTACTTACTCCAATTTTGATTACTACAGATTTGTCATAAGTTTCTAATCAAATTACAGGAGTCCTTCAACTTTGTTCATCTAACTATTCTTTGTCCCTTGTATTTTCATGAGTTTTACAATCAGTTTGTCCATTTTTGCAGAGAATATAAAGAAGAGTATAGAGTATTGCCATCCTGACACTCTCTGTTTATGAGCATAAGCTGTCTTTCTATTTATGATTTTTTTTTTGTTTTTTGGGGGGGGGGGGGGGGGGAGGGTTGTTTTTGTTTTTCTAGACAAGATTTTTCTGTGTAGCCCTGGCTGTCCTGGAACTCACTCTGTAGACCAGGCTGGCCTGGAACTCACAGAGATCCGCCTGCCTCTGCCTCCCAAGTGCTGGGATTAAAGGTGTGCGCCACCACTGCCCAGCATCTATTTACCTTTTTGTCTTACCAATATTTTGCAGTTTTCAAAATACAAGTTCCTACATTTCTTTAAATTTATTTCTAAATATTTTCATTCTTTTTATGTTATTATAAATGGAATTTTCTTAATTTCATTGGCAGATTTTTCATCACATGTGTAGAAACACTTTTGTATATTGATCTTGCATCTTTGTTGGCTTGTTTGTTTGGCTGGTTTTTCTGAGGCAAGCTTTCTCTATATCAATCCTGGCTGTCCTGGAACTTGCTCTGTACCAGGCTGGCCTTGAACTCACAGAGATCCGCCTGCCTCTGCCTCTGGAGTGCTGGGATTAAAGGCGTGCACCACCACCGCCTGGCAATCTTGCATCTTTTAAATTTGCAGAACTCATTATTTCAATAGTGCGTGCCTGTGGATTTTTTATTGTTGTTTGTATTTAAGACTCCTTAGGGAGGCTGGAAATATAGCTCAGTTGCACAAAATCAAGTCTGACTACCATTACCAAGTAAATTAAGCTTGGTCACACACACCTCTAGATGAAGGCAAGAGGAACATTCAAAATCACTCAAAAGCAGTTCCCCTGGACTTTGTGTATACAGTAATAGATCATCTACAAAGAAAGGTGATTTTGCATCCTTTCCAGTTTTCTTTTTTAGACATCAAATTGTCCTCATATAGAAACTGCAATGAGAAAAATTTACAGAGGAATATGGGATCATGAGGGAACATGACATGACAATCCCTCACCTCTGAGTTTCCTTGTTTCTGGAAGGTCATATTTCCTTGCTCTTAAATGTAGATCACTCAAGTCGCTTGAGTAGTTAAGAACTGTTAAAGGTATTATAAGATGGAAATTTTTCTGAGGATGCTTATGAAACCCGTTAGCCTCGCTTTTTTGGTACTCCCAATGAAGGTCAACTTCAGTGGGGTTGTTTTGTTTCCTTAGGTTTCTGTTGTTGCGGTTTGTGTGTTTGTTTGAGACAGGCTGGCCTTGAACTCTCCATGTATCTGGTGCTGACCTTGGATTCCTAATTTCCCACTTGGTGTACCTCCCAGGTTCTGGGATTAGAGGCCTCTGCTAAATTTCAGTGTTTTTAACTGACTGTCGGGGCTTACTAAGGGAGTTCGAAAAGTAGGGTCGAAGATGTGGGCGTGCCCTTGTGCAGAGCCATGTGACTGGAGCCGTGTCGTCACGTGACTGAAACCATGTCGGCAGTCTTTCTCAGGATGCTTCTGAATGTTTGAAGGTGAATGCATGCTCTACTTGCTCTGTTGAGTGACAGATTTTTAAATTTACAGAGCGATCATAATTAATATTTTGACTAGGCAAATATACTCAAGTAGTTCGAAATGCTGAATGTGCAAAAGAGAGCTGGGCCCATAGCTCAGTGATAGCATATCTGGCTAGTATAAAGTCTGTGTTTTGTTCCATCCCCAGAAGCACGGAGGGGGGGGTGGGGTGGGGGAGGACACAACCAACCCAGACCCCAAAGGTCCAAAGGAGCATATGATGAAGTTCCCCTTAGTTTCCTCCCCCAGGAGCAACCAGTAAAACCAGCCTATTGTGTACCTTTTTTTAGACAATGTGTATATATACAAGCGAATATGTGTAAGACTGTGGTAGCCAGAATAACAGCTTCCAGAAGTCCATGGCCTGTTTTCTAACCCGTGAACATCCTACCTCCCATGAAATAAAGGGATTCTACCGAGGTGACCTGAGATGGCCAGATTGGTTGGACCCAACTTAATCACATAAATTATTAGAAGCAGAACACCCTTCCTAGCTGTGTTAGAGAGGTTTGATGAAGAAGTGAGATCTCGTCAGGGAGGGAGGCACAGTGTAAGGTCAGCTGAACTTAAATATAGAGAACTTCCAGGTCCAGAAAACAGGCAGCCTATGTAACATGGAGAAAGCAAAGATGCCCACTCTCTCTCAGAGCCCCCGGGAGGGGAGGAAGCCCACATCTCAGTTTTAGCCTGGTGAGGTTAGGATCAGAGTCTGGCTTACAGAACCACAAGTCAATAAATCTTTGCTGGTTAGAGTTTATAGCCCGTCACCACCAAAATAGAAACCCCTTACGATAAGCTTTTATTGTTATACGAAAGGCCATTTAAATCCAGCCCACCTCAAACCTGACTCTTTGCTCCTTCTTCTTTAGATACCTTCAAGATAATTGCATATACCTTTTTTAAAGGGAGTGTTTAAAGTGTCATCAGATAGACGCACCATCCGTTATTTCCCCAGCCCCTCACTGGACTGTTTCCTGCCTTGTATTGTGACAGACAGAGATACAACAGATAACCTTATACATACACATCTTTTTTTTTTTTTTATAGCAGGAGACACAGTCCCAGAAGTTCAATTGCTGGGCTAAAGAGCATGTGCTTTTAGTTTTGCTCAATAGTACCGAGCTGCCCTCTGCAGAGGTTTTCAGTAAACCAACACCAAGTGGCCGCTACAGCCAGCATGTCTGAGTTACCCCCAATTGAAAGACGCCTTGTAGAATTATCAGCTGTTGGAAGTGGAAGGTGTTTTCCAGCCACCAGATAATCCCTTCCTTTCACAGAGGCTGGAATTTCACACAGGTTTTGACTGAAGAGACTCTGAGGACATATCTAAATAAAGAGCCCTTGAGGAATAGGATGTGGCATACAACCAGTACCTGCACACCCATTCACTTCTCATTTGAAACACGAGCTTGCCCAGCTGGCTGGGGATGATGCAGCCCGTTTGACCCTGTTTCCCCTGGAAAGGGCTCTGCTTCTAAGACAATGGGAGAGAGGCAGCAGGTCCCCAGAGAGCCCCTGGGCTTTGCCCTGCTTCTTGTTGTCTGTGCAGTATCTTGGAAGGTGGTATGAGATCGAGAAGATCCCATCGAGCTTTGAGAGAGGGGACTGCAATCAAGCCAACTACTTGCTGATGGAGAACGGCAACATCAAAATGGTAAACCAGGAGAGGAGGTGAGTGAGCGGCCGCGTGTCCTGGGACGGCCTTATTCTGTGCTTAAGGGCGGGGAGAAGGTGTGTGTGTTACTCAAGCTAGGCAGAGTGGTCGGGACTGGAGTGCATGTGTTCTCTTCTTCAACCGCTCCTGAGCACCTGCTGAATACCAGATGCTGAGAGAGACAATGGGGAGTCAACAGTAATCCAGCCAGCACCCCTGCTGTCCTTGCCAAACGGGGACTCTGGTAGCAGAGGACATTAGGCTGCCTTGTCTGGCCTCCAAACCAAGAGAGAAGCCCTTTCTGTCCATTTACTCACTGAGGCCATCAAGTTTTGTTGAACACTTCTGGGAACTTGCGGCTCATTTTATCCCGTGGCCATTTATCCCACTTCCAGTCCGCTTCCCTGCTAGGGACCTCCCCACCCTTTTCTCTCGGTTTTCTCTTTATTCTTCTTTTAAGTCAGGATCTTATGTAGCCCAGGCTGGTCTCCAACTCACTGTGTGGCCGAGGATGTTCTGGAATCTCTGATCCTCCTTGGCGCTGGGATTACAAGTGTGCACCACCAAACCTTGTTTGAGCAGTTACCCCAGGGCCTTTTGTATGCTAAGAAGCACCCTACCGAATGAGACGCATCTCCAGTCCCAGGCACCTCCTTTTCTTGCCAAGCCAGCATCAGATACATGTACTCTCTAGCTTATGTCAACAGGATGACTTTTAGAAGTATGGACTTCTATCACTAAACGCACTGGACATTGATATTCAATCTAAAACTTTTCACTCTGGAGAGCAGACATGAAAAGACCCAGGATGAGCTCCTTCTTGCTTACCCTCTGCCAACAAACGTTACATCACCAACAAATACATTTAATATTTCCTGTATGCAAGGCACTCCCTCTGCCCCTGAAAATATATTTATTTAATCTCCATGACATAGCAAAAATAGATACTATTACAAACCTCATGGATGAGACAATTTAGGTCCAGAGAGGTTAAGCACCTTGTTCAGGGATCATACAATTGACACATGATGAAGCTTAGGTTTGGACCCAGGAGACGGGACCCAAGAGACCAAGTGTAAAAAGGCTGGGGATGAAGGGGTGTTTTTTCTGTTCCTTACAAAATCTGAGGACGGTATTGAACTCCAAGGAAATAACCACCCTCAACCCTCAAGTACCTGGGTTCACAGAGGCTGTCTGTGTTTCCCATACCGTCCACTCACTTCCCTGTGCGCAAACCAGGAGGGAAGGAAGGAAGGGAGGGAGGGAGAAAGGAAGGAAGGCAAGCAGGCAGGCACTTGAGGGCCTCTGACGGAACTCCAGCTCCTTTTGGACCCCCAGGGGAGGGCTGCATGAAGGACTGACTACAGGGATTGAAATATTGAAATGCCTTTGCCGGGAATCTCCCAGGAATTTTACAGACTCTGTATTAGTCACCGGCTTCTCCTCACAGTGGAATTCCAGAGAAAAGATTTATTTGGGCCATAGTTCAGAAGGTTCCATCTGAAACCAAGGAGCCTTATTCCTTGAGCTTCTGGTGAAGTGGGCACAGCATGGTGGGAACATGGGGTAGAAAAAACAATTCACCCCAGGAGGGAGGAAAGAGAAACAGGGTCCCACAATCCTCTTTGAAGACACACCCCCAGTGACGTAAGGATTTCTTCCCAGTCTCAACTCCACCATAACAGCACCACCCTGGGGACCCAACCTTTACCCAGTCCTTTGGGGCGACATTTATCCAGACCGTAGCAGGCAGGAGAGTTCTAATGACCTCTTTTCTTTATATTTTATTTTGATTTTTCAAGACAGGGTTTCTCCGTGTAGCCCTGGCTGTATGGAACTCACTCTGTAGACCAGGCTGGCCTCGAACTGAGAGGTCCACCTGCCTCTGCCTGCTGAGTGCTGGGATTAAAGGTGCATGCCATCTCCACCTGGCAGTAATGACCTCTTTTCAGTGAAATATTATGTCCCGTTAGATACCAAACCCATGAAGTCCACCCATAGGGAGCTGGGAGTCTCGGCCCATGTTCAAGAACTTGGGGCCCAGAAGAGCTGGCCTAGAGCTGCAGGAGTGAAGGGATAAGGCTTTGCCGCTTGGCTGCCTGGTTCTAGATCTTAGGTTAGCTAGTCTGTAGCCAGCAGCAACAGAAGAACCATCCCTGAGGCTGGCTGGGCATCAAAGGAGGTAAAAGGTGTAAAGCTCTTACAGCAGTGTTTGGCACGTGGTAATCATCTAATAAACATGACCTTTTAATGGCTGAACTCCCGCCACTTGAAAACACAGATTGGAGCCAGTGGGACGGCTCAGTAGGCAAAGGCGCCTGCCACCAAGCCGAGTCCCCCACGTACCCTCTGACCTACACACTAGTGTCATGATAGAAGTATACGCCACAGACATTAAATAAATGTAACAAAAATAATATTTAAAAGAAAAGACAAATGCATTTTTCCCATGAGCACGTTGCGCCTTTATGATCAGAGACTGGTGTTTGGAGCACTATTCTGGAACAAGACACAAATGGTAGTGGAGAGGAGTCTGAAGAGCCTGGTTTGTTGCTAAGTTACCATTTGCAGATGGAAAGAAACCATCTTCCAGGGGAGACAGCAGGGTCTGGGGCCTGGCCCTACATGGTGACAGACGATGCAGCCAGGAATTGGAGAGTACCTTTCCCAACCTCCCTTTCCTGCAGCTTAGGCTCTGGTTTCAGAGCAGCACCCCTGCAAGAGGATTTTTCTGTCCCTCCACCCAGCTCCCAAATCACGACATGGAGACTTATTATCATGAAAACTCAGCCAATAGCTTAGGCTTGTTTCTAACTAGCTCTTATAACTGAAATTAACCCATGTTTTTAGTAATCCACATTCTACCATGTGACTTTGACCTCTCTCCCATTTTGTGTGTCTGACCAGTTCAGCCTCTGGCTGACTTCTCCTCCCTTCTTCTTCCTGGCACCCTCTGTGCCTGGAAATCCTGCCTAGCTATTGGCTGTTTGGCTTTTTATTAAACCAGTCTGAGTGATACATATTCACACTGTACCAAAAGATTATTCCACAACATGTCCCTCACTGCTCACCATAGCACTAACCTCCTGACTTCCTCACACATACTTAGCTCTCATGGTTGCCCTGCTTGAGGACTGACAGGTAGGCAGCCCCTTTGCCCTCTCCCGAAGAGGAACAGTCATGTCTAGGCACCCCCCTTCTCTGACCTCTTCCTCGAGGCTTTGCCCTGGCCTCTGGGTTCATGAGGTCATTAGGAGTTAGTCTGAAATGGGCCAGGTCCTTGTGAAGGGTCCGAGTACTTCCTTGGTTCCAAGACCAGCACATTTAAAATACGCCACCATTTTATATACCACTAAGAAAGAATGGCTCTGCCACCACTAAGTGTTGGGGGACCAGTTATAAGATGTGTGTTTTTTCACAATCACGTCTCTGAGAACGGGACTTGTCTCGGAATCATAATGGCCAGGTCTCCTCCTTGCCTCTGTGACAACCGGCTCTGTTTCAAAAATCTCCCACGCTCACTTGGACACTAGCTGAACTGGAGGGGTTTTCAGACCTCAGGCCCCTCGATGGGACAAATCGGTAAGATGTCCCTGCAACACAGGGGTGATGGGAAGTGCCTCCAGACCCCTTCCCGCTTTGCATTATTTTCAGTCATTTAGTTCCTCCTTCCTCCGTTTCTTCGTCCTCTCCTCTGTAAACAGATGAGTCTCGTAGGGGGTGGTTTTCTCTATTTTCTCATCCCCCCTTTATTCCCTCTCTTTGAAACCTGGGAGCAGGAAGTGCCTGAAAGGCAAATGGCAAACATAAAAAAACCAGTGTGGAAGTGCAACGGGCATTGCCAAAGGGCTGCTCGTTCACAAGTGCTGTCTTCCTCCACTGAATCTCAGACAGTCACAGAGGGAAGGGCAGGGTCCAGAACCAGGTCTGGCTGGCCTTTCAAGAGCCTCTCACACCAGGCGCCACCCCGCTGGCGGGCCAGAGCCCTTAGGGCACAAAGCTTGACTTTCATTGATTTGGGGTTTTCAATGAGTTGTTTTTCCTTCCTTTCCCATATCTGTTTTCCTTTCCTTGTTTCTTCTCTCTCTTTTTTTTCTCTCGCTTTAGACCTGATGGAACCATGAACCAAGTCGAAGGAGAAGCCAAACATACCAACCTCTCCGAGCCAGCCAAGCTCCTAGTCAAGTTTTTTGAGTGTAAGTATCCACTTCCCTCAGGGAGCATCAGGGCTAGGAGATGTGCAGCTAGAAAGCCGGAGGCCTGTGTTCACACGCCTCTGAGTGCTGTCATCCGGGTTCAAGTCAATGCACGGTTATTCAATGCACACCTACTGTGTGCTGTCCCCTGGGCTAGGCTCCGGGATGCACAGGGGTGCGGTGATAGGCAAGACAGAGCTGGCCACGTCCTTCCAGGCTGGCATCCCAGGTGGACACTGAGGAGGTGCCAGGAAACTTCCTCGGCGTTCCAGGGGGCGAGACCCACAGAGAGACATACATGGCATGAGCAGGAGACGGGATCCAGTCTGATCTCACGGGAAACGGAAGCCCCCAAATTACCAGATGTTAGGAGAACAATCCACCCGTGCAGAAGCTTGCAGGCAGGAGGCGGCGAGCGTTGAGGAAGGCAAGCCCGACTCTGCCGCTCTCCGGTCTCTCTGTTCTGCCCTCTGAGTTCCCGTCTAACTTAGGAAGGTGCACAGCAGCAGAGAGAGGAGTTCATTTTGTTGTCTCTGTAGATGCACTGGAGAACTCAGCTCGGACCTGTTGAGGATTTTTCATGCTGGAAGTGCTTGGGAGGGCAGACACTGACACTCTCCCCTCCCCCTCCCCCCTCCTCCTCCCTGCCATACCCCCCTCCACCTCCCACCCCATCCCCCAGTCCCACAACCAGTCAAGTCCCTAAAGTGGGTCAGAGAGGAAGTTCTTCGTAGCCCTGACTGTTCTAGAACTAGCTGTGTAGACCAGGCTGGCCTCGAACTCACAAAGACCCACCTGCCTCTGCCTCTTGAGTACAGGGTTTAAAGGTGTGTGCCGCTACCACTGGGCACCATGTCACATTCTTAAGGCTGAAGGTTTTGTTAAGATTATACAGGAAGGAAAACCCAAACACATTAGCCTCTGCTTCTTCACTCGGTGTGGTGGACTTGAACCTTGGGCCCTCGCCATGCATTCCTGACCCTCCTTGCTAAATGCGTCTCCGTGAGTCAGCGTCACCTAAGGAGGCTGTCTGAATCCCCAGTCATCCTGTGTGCCTTTTCCATGATGCTGTCAGAGGGGGGAGGACATGAAAATGGTTCCTGACTACGGCCACTCACTAGAGTCACTGGGGAGTTTTGTTGGTGTTCTTTTTAAATACCAAGCATGGTGCTACATACCTATAATCCCAGCACTGAGGAGGCCAAAGGCGAGAGAAATACTAGTTACAGGTCAGCCTGAGCTTTATAATTAGATTCTATCTCAAGATTAAGAGGTGGCCGGTGACATGGCTCGGTGGATAAAGTGTTTGCCGTTTGAGCCTGAGGATCTGAGTTTGATCCCTGGAACCCACCTAAAGCTAGAGAGAACTAACTCCACAAATGTCCTCTGACCTCCACACATAAGTCATGACATGTGCCCCCTGTCCCCATCACACACACACACACACACACACACACACACACACACACACACACACACATTAAAAAAAATTTTTTAAAGAAGTCCAGCCACTTGAAGGTCTGAAGCTGGAGAAGGGTGGACTTAATAGCTCTCACAGCCCCCATGTTTCCCGTGTGACGCACCGACTCAGTGGGTCCCCAGAGCCCCGGAGAGGAGGTTTCCCTTGCCCTGGTCCTTCCTTCCTCATGCTCTGCCTCTGGTTCTCAGTGACGCCAGCCACACCGTACTGGATCCTGATCACCGACTATGTGAACTATGCTCTTGTGTACTCCTGTACCACCATCATCTGGCTCTTCCACGTGGATTACATTTGGATCCTGGGAAGAAACCCTTATCTTCCTCCAGAAACAATAACCTACCTGAAAGATATCCTTATTTCTAACGGTATCGACACCCAAAAAATGATAAGCACTGATCAAACGAACTGCCCTGAATTCCCGTAAAGAGAGAGACAGCCACTCTGGGTTACTTCTATGCTTTGAATCCCCTGGCTCCACCCCAGCTCCTCATGAAGACAAACCAAGCCACTGTGACAAGTACCAGAGGGAAAGTCTGGCTATAGAAGCCAGTGGAGGGGCCTCAGGGAAAGTTGATCCAAACCCAGCCAGATCCCAAACTGTCACCCCGCCGCCGCCGCTAGCCCAGTAATAAACATTTTGCTGATCAGCTGTGTTCACAGTGGATTCTGAGTTAGGGTTATTGTGGGAGATTCATTAGAAGCAGATGGTGGGAAACCCTTCAGCGGTTATGTTTAGAAAAACAGTTCTGAACTGTCCTAATTTAAAGGTAGGAGAACGCTGATGGCAAAGTCAGAGTCTGCTGACCGATCCAGGGTCCCACTGCACAGCAGATACTCCTCTGGAGGGAATCCTGGGAGGCTTTCATTTCTGTCTGGAGGCTTCCTTGAAGTTACTTTCTCATCGGGAAGTCTTTGGAGTGGAGCTGAAGAATGAGAGTCCTGGGAGGGTCTATGAGACGAGGAGATTCTGTGAGGGGAAGACAAAGAGATTTTAAAAACGATGCAAAATTTTCTCTTTCATTCCGTTGGTGTTTACTGAGGTCCAATTGCATTCCAGTCACTGAAAAATCCAGAGTTCCCTGCCCCTCCACCCCAGAAGCTTCAGACCTGTGAGAGAGACATCAAGATAGAGGGCACCATGGGAAATCTGAGAACATCCCACCCCCTTCAAGACACAGGGTCAAGCTTACACAGTCTGTCTAAAAGCCTCGAGGGCATTCCCATGCCCCGGCTCCACTAGGAAGTCAGGAACCACCTGGTGGTGTGTGTTCTGACCATGTGACTTTTAAAATCAACTGACCTCAGATTTATCACTCTGCAAGTTCACTTAGTTCTGGTGTAGAATATATATGGTATATGTTAATATATACAATTCTCGTTTAATTAAAGAAAAATAAACTCAAAATGTAGCTTCCAATTCACAATTCAAAAAGCCTGAAAACCGCTGGGCAAAAAGATAATAAGGGGGTTGAATGTGGTCAGCTGCTTCCCCCAGCACTGCCTGTGGTGTCCTGCGGATGGCACCGCACTGTTCGCCAGAGGCACTTGGCTACTCTAGAATACAGTGATTCCTCAGAGGGCTAAGCTTGCAGTCACCTGCTATCTCATGATAACAACTAGATTGTGTAGCCAGTGAGATGGCTCAGCTGGCCAAGGCACCCGCCACCAAGCCCACGGACCCGAGTGTGATCCCTGGGACCCACTTGGTAGAAGGAAAGCGCTAACTCCAGCAAGTTGCCCTCTGACCCCCCCCCCCCCCGCATACCCCCGCGTTGAGGAATGCGCATGCCTACATACAAACATACACACACATAATAAATAAATGAAAATGTCAAAAGTAGCTGTGATTTCTTTCTTCTTAGAAGTGCCCTGGCAACATCTGCCTGGAGAAACTTCTGAGAGATCCGGAGAGGGCAGTACACAGGCACCAAGCGGGAAAGAAAGCGTGCGTGGGGGGGGGGGGGGAGTAGGAAACACAGAGCAAAATAAAAGACGACAGTACACACTAAGCCCAGCACAGCCATCATTAGCTCTAACCTTCGTCAAGGTATCACCAGTCTCAGTTCAGACTCAGTTCAGAGATGATTCTATGACACACTATCCCCCCCACCCTGGAGTGTTTATAAAGCAAACCCCAGTTATCACAGCTCATCACTTGGCCTATAACTACCTAAGTGTACATCTCTGGTGGATATAAGCACGTGTAAAACAAAAATATTGCAAGTTATGGCTTATGTCCTGGAGGTATTCAGAGCATGTAATCTCTACGTAGTTTTAAGAATATTTGACATAATTTAGGTGAAAGGGAAGACGTATGTACAGAAATGTTCATGGTTTTATTTGTGTCAGCCCCAGATGGAAAGCGATGATACTAAGACAGCAAGGGATCCTGGGTTATAGAACAGCTGTTTGATATCAGCCACGTGTTCATGAAAATGTGAGAACTACAAAGTCACGCGGGAGTTGCTGCTCTATGTGTGGGGATTTGGGAGGTCCCTGCTGGTGGCCTTGCAGCTCTGCAGGCACAGAGCAAGTGACTCTACCTCAGTAGCCACAGCCAGCTGAACCAAGGGGTGTCTACCTGATCTAGGGGCCACCAGTCTACAGTCCGATCAGCTTAACTAGCTGCATGGAAGAGACATGCAGAGATCTGGAGGCAGAGCTCAGTGGTACAGAGTAAGGACCTGGATTCAATTCTCCGCTTCTAAAAATAAATAAAGAAAAGCCGAGAGGTTTGGAATGCTCGAGAGCTGTAAGACCTCATAGTGGGCAGTGATGGTTACTGGTGATGGACAATGGAAGTTATGGGGTACAGAGCACAGATGCAGGTGTCAGAGGAGACCGCCCGCTCACCCAGGCTCCTCACAGCAGCTTCAGTTGCTGGTGGTTTTCCATGTCCCAGCTCAATTCCTGTGAAGCTTGGCTGACTTAGTTCCTTAGTTCCTGCCCTTGGATTTCTGCAGGATTAGGTATGTGTGCACATACACACACACACTCTCTCTCTCTCACACACACACACACACACACACACACACACACACACACACGGGGGGGGGTGAGGGGGTAGAGCACATGCACACAGCACACAGACACACACACACACACACACACACACACACACACACACACGCTGCCTTACCTTTTTATTCTGAGATAATTTGACTTGACTGAGTAAATGTTCCTTGCAACCAAAATAGCCTCAAGACAAAAGAGTTAATAATATAATGTTGCGTGGAAAAAAGAAAGCAGCAGTTTAACTATGTAGTATTTATAGCCGCATGAAATAATGGCATTAAATCAAGTACTAAGAGTGAACAAAGAAAATGAAAGCAATTAATGTGTTAGGATGGTAGAATTATGGGTGGTTCTTCTTATTTTTTGTGGCTGCTATTTGTAGCATAAGCTCTAAGATACATACAAACCCTAAGACTTTGTTTTAGCCTAACCTGATCCTCTGGAAAGTATAGTGTCAAAGCCCCAAATGAGCCTCCTCTTCCCAGAACTGAGTTAGACGTGAAGGCCTTCCGGAACTATACTCATGTTCGAAGGTAAGGGCATCATTTGTAAATATAGGGTATGTTATATTTAAATTTTTTTCACTTACTAAAGCAATTACTATTTACTACCAGTGAGGACCCTTACTCATTTCCAGAAGGCATAAAGGGAGATATCAAGTAATTTAGACAGTTTTTATTTCCACTAATTGGCTAAACACTGTTTTCTTTTATGACAGACTTCCCCACAAAGAAACCATCTTAGCTTGATAATTATGAGTAACTTGAGGCTTCCAGTATTCGTTAAATATGGTCAGTTTTTATGCTAAAATTCAATATTTCATTGTTATGACAGTAAAGTAGACTGAAGAGCTATGTAATGTTTTCCCACAGGAAAGGTGATGTGAGCTCATTAGAAATGGCCAGGAGCAGGGAGACGGGAAGCTCAGGGTGGGTGGGATGGGGGCTAGCTTTGACTCCTCAGTCCAGCAGATTCGCCAAGGATTCTCCTACAGTATTATGGTGTTGGACAATAAGCAAATTGTTGCTGAGAGAATACCTCTACTTTTTTGGGGAAAAGAATCCCAACGTATTTATAAAATGACTGCCAGGCACAGGCCTATAATCTCAGCACTGAGTAGGCTGAGGCAGGTGGATCAGAATATTCAAGGCTAGCCTAGGCTACATAGTGAGACCTTGTCTTGGAAAGCAACATCAAACAACTAAAAGACGAAACTTTTGCATTGCTTTGCATTGTCTTCAAGGCCTTATCCACATATATGGTTGACCAAATCATTGTGCAGTGTGCTGATGTATGTATTTCTTATAGGAGTAAATAACTTTATTCCTGTTATATGTTATATTCTATAGATTGCAAACTTTACATTTTTCTCTTCCAAGGTTTCCTAGTCTGTTAATAGTAAGTGAAGTGTAAAAATGTAATCCTTCAGCCAACTCTTTTTATTTTTATTTTGTTTTTTTTGAAACATGGTCTCTCCATGTAGCTTTGGTTGTCCTGGAACTTGCCTTGCAGACCAGGCTAGCCCTGAATTCACAGGGATATCCTTGCCTCTGCCAACCAAATACTTGGATTAAAAATGTGTGCCACCACACCTGGCTAAACCAATTCCTTTTTAAATGCTTATTTATTTGTGTGTGTGGGGGGGGAGTGGTCTGTGTGTACACGTGTGTGCCTGTGAGTACACATGGGGGCCAGAAGAGGGTATTGGATGTCCTCCCCTATTTTCTCCACTTTATTCTTTGAGGCAGGGTCTCTCCCTGTAACTGTAACTGTAACTGTAACTGTGGGATGTTCTGTATGGCAAATGTGTTGCTAATAAAACACTGATTGGCCAGTGGCTAGGCAGGAAGTATAGGCGGGACTAACAGAGAGAATAAAAAGAACAGGAAGGCGGAGGGAGTCTCTGCCAGCCACCGCCAGGACAAGCAGCATGTAAAGATGCCGGTAAGCCACGAGCCATATGGCAAGGTATATATTTATAGAAATGGATTAATTTAAGATATAAGGACAGTTATCAAGAAGCCTGCCACTGCCATACAGTTTGTAAGCAATATAAGTCTCTGTGTTTACTTGGTTGGGTCTGAGCGGCTGTGGGACTGGCAGGTGAGAGAGATTTGTCCTGACTGTGGGCCAGGCAGGAAAACTTAAGCTACAGTTTTTGGCTAGGCTGGCAGCCTGCAGCCATCCTCTTGTCTTTGTCATCCCCAGTACTGGGTTTGCAGTGTGTACATGAGACCACTAACTGCATGGGTGCCAGGATCTGAACTCAAGTCCTCACGATTGCACAGGAAAGACACTTGACAACTGAGCAGTCTTCTCCTCTTTAAGCCCCGTCAACCCAATTCTTTAGCATCTTCAGGGTACCTGGAAACCCAGAGATAGCAATGGTGCACATCTTTAATCCCAGGAGGCAGAGGCCATCAGATCTCTGTGAGTTCGAGGCCAGCCCAGTCTACAAAGTGAGTTCCAGGACAGCCAGGGCTCCACAGAAAAATCCTGTCTCAAAGAAAAAGGCAGGGAGGGCGGGAGGGACTTGAGATAAGAGCTGCCAGATGCTGGAGTTCAATGATGTGGTGTAGTCAAGAATAGAAACTTTATCCACAAGTATCTTAGGTCAAAAGAAGGGGAACCAGTGAGGTGTTGGCCCAACAGTATACCATCAACATTCGTCAAGATATGCATGCAGTGGGCTTCAAGAAGCATGCCCCTGGGAAGATTTCCACAAATACCTAGGGCATCCAGATGTATGCAAACACACCAGGCTCAATAGAGCTGGCTGGGCTAAAAGGAATAAAATAAAAAAATGTCCCATGCTATATTCATGTGTGCTTGTCCAGGAAACATAATAAGGCTGAAGATTCTCCAAGCAGGCACTATGCATTGATTACATAGCTACCTGTGACCATTCAAAAGAAGTAACCCATTTGTCTAAGTCAGCATTAATTGTCAATTTGGCACAGCCTAGAGTCCTCTGAGAGGAAACTCTCAATTGAGGAACTCCTTAGATCAGCCTGGGCTGTGGGTATGTGCGGGGCGTGTGTCTTGATTATTAATGGATACAGGAGGACTCAGTGCTCTTAGTGCACCACAGTACCCCAGGGAGGCCGTCCCAGGCTGTATAAGAGTACTAGCTAAGCGTGATCCTCAGAGTAACCTAGCAAGCCACAACCCTCCATTGTTTCCGCTTCAGGTTTGTTTTGAGTTCCTGCCCTGACTTCCTCCATGATGGACTGTGACTTGGAACTGTATGCCAAATAAAATCTTTCCTCCCCTAAGATGCTTTGGGTCATAGTGTTTGTCAAAGCAAAAGATTGAAACTAGAACACCACTGATTATCAAATAGCTATTAAAATATGTGTGTGCATGTACGTGTGCATATGCGCGCTATACACACGAGAGAGAGAGAGAGAGAGAGAGAGAGAGAGAGAGAGAGAGAGAGCATTTCCTATCCTGACTCATACTTCTGTTGTACTGTCTTATGTCCTTTTGGATATGGGGCATTTCTGTAAGGTTCGGTCCAAGCCTGACTCTCGCTATTTTAAAGTTCCTGTGAGTAGTTTATTTGTTTGTTTTGTTTTGTTTTGATTTGATTTATTTTTGAGACAGGGTCCCACTCTCTAGTCTAGGCTGGTGTAGAACTCACTATGTAACCCATGCTGACTTCAAACTTACAGAAATCCTCCTGTCCTATCCTCCCAAGTGCTGGGGCTAAAGGTGCCACCACACCCAGCTTGTGAGTCTGTTTTTGGACTATATATAAAATATATAATAATAGTTACAGTGTTAAATGAGTGGTCTCTTCCAAAACTGTACACTAATGGGAGACCAAAGTGCCTACCCCCATCAAAAAGAAAACACAGAAGGAATTTAAAGGCCACATGATTGGATGCTAACTTCTAGCAGTTCCCAGCATTGTGAACTGGTCAGTAGGGAAAAATTCCAAACATCTTATGCAGCCAGCCACCAGCTCCACCTGCTTGCCATCCAAGTCTTCTGCTTCCCACCCCTCCCAGATCAAAGTCACTGCCAGTGGTCTGAGTCAGCTCTATCTCCACGAGGTGACAGGTGGGCTCAAGCTCCCTGGCCAGCTTGAGCAGAACTGGAAGAAGCAGGCGGCTACTCCTTTGCCAGAGCGTTATAGCTGTGACTAAGTGGGTGTTTCTTCCTTGCCTGCAGCCTGGTCTCAGTGTACAAACCACAGAGTCAAGGAACTTGCCTGTATCCTCTCTCCAAATTGAGGGAGTGGTTGGTAATGCCCAGGACCAACCCATTGTGAGATGCTATGGGAATCTACCAAACCGAGGCTGACGGAATGCATTTTTCTGAGAGGCATTTTGTCAACAGATGCTAATATGCACTGGAGGCGCCTAGCTGAGTCATTTTTGCACCTACAAATTACTAATAATTACCTTGGTAGGCTGGAAGCTGCGTTGTTGGCATTTTGTTAAGTCTCAGCTTGGATGACAGACACTTCAGGAAGCATCTACCTAAGAGTGGTCGCCCTAGGAACTTTCTAGCACTCCCTCCTTTTGATTTCTTTACCACTTCTCATAAGCCTTAGTTATCAAATTGCTATTTGCTTATCTAGTTATTGTTCATGTCGTCTGCTAGAACGCAGCTTCCCAAAGCAGCAACCCTACTTTTCTGTACTCTTATAATCTCAGAGCCTTGGACTGAGACACTCAATAAATGTTTATGGAATGAATGAATGAATGAGTGAACAAATGGATGAGTAAATAAATGCAGAGGCTTAAGACATGGCCCATGACCCAGAAAAAAATCCATGACAGGAGCGAAAACAGAGCCTACATATAAAATGGCTATGTCCGTGTGCCTAAGCACATTCGGCTGAGATAGCTTCCCGGTTACTATTCCTGGTATGCTCTCACAACCGACCACCGGAAAATTACCAGCTCCCTCCCATGCATTCCCTTTCAAACTGGAGAAACTGAAGTTCAGCCAAATGCAGTGGCTTGAACCAAACTATGTCGCTCGTCATAGTTTACGACTTGAACTTGGAACCTGGCTTCTGCTAAAGAAGTTTTGCTGGTAGGATGATGTGGATTTTCTTTTATAAAAAGTAATAGTTCTGACAGGGCGGTGGTGGCGCACGCCTTTAATCCCAGCACTCGGGAGGCAGAGGCAGGCGGATCTCTGTGAGTTCGAGGCCAGCCTGGTCTACAGAGTGAGTTCCAGGAAAGGCGCAAAGCTACACAGAGAAACCCTGTCTCAAAAAACCTAAAAAAAAAAAAAGTCCTTTTTTTTCTTTACCCCACAAACAAAACAAAATATAAAATATAATTAAAAGTGACTTGTCTTCATGAGACAAAAACCAACCCTATAGTATAAGGTCAGTGTTATACTTGACAACTCAGGGATCATGACACAAGCAGTTTGTTCAAGGAATAACTGCTAAGGAGTGGTTGGTAATGCCCAGGACCAACCCATTGTGAGATGCTATGGGAATCTACAGAACTGAGGCTGACGGAATGCATTCTTCTAAGAGGCGTTTTGTCAACAGATGATAATATGAACTGGAAGCATATTATCTCAGGGTCTCTATTGCTGTGACAGATCACCTTGACCAAAAGCAACTTCTGAAACCTGTTTTGAAATGTAAGAAGAGAGAGTGGATCGAGGTGGCACATGTGTTTACTGCCAGCATTAATCCCAGGGAGGCAGAGGCAGGTGGATCTGAGTTCAAGGCCAGCCTGGTCTACAGAGAGAGTTCCAGGACAGCCAGAACTGCATAGACGTACTTATATATGAGAAATGTGGTGCATTGGTGAAAGAAGAAAACTTTTTTTTTCATTTCTAACGAGTAAAAACCACAAGATATCATTTTTGTCATAATTAATTTCACTGCCTTCTGAGAGGGAAATTGGTGATGGATCATGACCTCATTCTATGAGATGAATGAGTCATCACAAACAAGGCCATCTCAGAAGCTTGTCCCAGAACTCCAACAAGCCTTTTCATCATCTCATATCATTCATTTACTGTAGCTGAAGCCACTATTACAGCATGTTAAAGATAGTAAGTCCCCAGAGTGAGTGCTGCTGTTCACACAGTGTAATCCCAGCACTCAGAGGCTGAGGCGAGGGAATGGGGAATTCTGGGCTGTTCACGAAGACCTCATTTCAAAAAAAAATCAAGCAAACCAAACCAAACCAAACCAAACCAAACCAAACAAAACAAAACAAAAATACCAACCAAACAAAAACCTAAAACAAGACACAGACTCAACCACTAGGAGGTACCCTAAGAGGTGTGTCAACACAACAATGGCATTACCAAAGCGTTAAAAGCCAAACAGAAGAAATCACAGAGGAAATCAGTTAAAATGAAGAACGATGATCATGGAGGAATAACAAAACAAAACAAAAAAAAATGCAAAGGAAACTAACACAACTCTCTAAAAACAGAATCTATAGAATAGTCCAGAAAACACTGCATTAAATTTCTCAGTTCAACACAATCAAGTGTGAGGTTTTCTGCCTAAGGGATGATGGTTTTAGTTTTCTGTTCTGAGAATCGGTTTGACTCATGTTGTCTACAAACCCTGATGCCCATGTTAAGTTGGCAGGAAGGCAGGTGGTTCTTGTTTTTAGAATTATGAACTCCAAAAATAAATCCACGTGTGTGCGGTCAATGCCAAGTTACTTACCTAAATTAGTTAGGGATGTAGCTCAGTGGTAGAGTACTTTTGTAGCACACACAAGGCCCTAGGTTGGGTCTCCAGCACTGGGAGGGAATATCACTTTGGGCCGGAGATATAAATTAATGGTAGAGGACTTACTTGCCCACAATGTGTGAGGCCTGGGTTCCTTTACCTCAAATGACTTATCTCCTTGATTCTTTTTGGAATAATAATGGATGTTTTAATACAAATTTGATCTATATGCTAAATGCTTTTTTTCCCAGTAAAGATGGAGTTTCTTGAGTGTCTTAGATTTTGGAGATGTATTCAGATATCGTGCTAATATTTTTAACTTGGGGACTTTTGGGAGAAAAAATAAAATTTATTTCAGTATCTCATTTCTAAATAAAATAATTTATATTTTCTTATTTCCAATTTTGTTATTAATTGTTTTTGACAATTTCACACATGCACATAATACTTTTTTTTTTTAAGTTTTTCGAGACAGGGTTTCTCTGTGTAGTTTTGGTACCTGTCCTGGATCTTCCTCAGTAGACTAGGCTGGCCTCGAACTCACAGAGATCTGCCTGCCTCTACCTCCCGAGTGCTGGGATTAAAGGCATGCACCACCACCGCCCGGCCCCTTTTGTGTTTTTAATTTGGGCTACAAGATAGTAGATTTCTATATAACTTTTTCATATACCCTTTATTTCTGATTAATCCTCTACCCCTTTTATCCCTACTTTCTTGATTTTTTTTAAAAAAAGATTTATTTATTACTGATTTGTGTGTATGTATGTGTGACTTCTGTGCCGGTGTCTGTGGAGGCCAGCAAGGGGCATCCGAGTCCCTGGAACTGGAGTTACAGGCCATTGCAAGTTGCCCAACATGGGTGCTGAGAATCAAATTCTGGTCCTTTGCAAGAACAGCAAGTGCACTTACTGCTGGGCCTCTCCAGCTCCATCTCAGTTCTTAACTGCAGACATGGTGGTCTCTCTCTCTTGCTCCATAATATTAAGGCAGGGATTCTGAGACACCTTCGCATTTCTTGCTTCTAGTTCAAAGGAATGGAGTTAACACTCCATTAGACGGGGAACCTCTCCTAAAAGTTATCATTTTACCAGATGTGGTGGCGCACGCCATTAACCCCAGCATCTGGCAAGCAGAGGCAGGAAGATCTCTGTGAGTTCAAGGCCAGCCTGGTCTTCATAGCGAATTTCAGGTCAGAGCTGCATGGTAAGACTCTGTCTCAAAAAAAAAAAATTATTCTTTTTTAAAACGTCCTTTTCTTTGTTGTTGTTGTTTTTAATCTTTTTTTGGCATTTTAAGTAAGGACTTTAAAAAAATATTGTGATCCAAAGCATCTTGTGTCACAGGTCTATTTCAAGTGAACTCAGAAGAGATTTGTAACATTTTATGAGTGGTAGAATTGTTTTGTTCTAGTAGCTATTATTTTTCTGTTCTTTATTACTAACCAAATCTCAGGCCAGGTGTGCTGACCCACAGCTATAATCCTGGAGAGGAAGAGTCAAGGAAACTGAGTTTGAGGCTAATCCAGGCTAAATAGTGAAACCTGGGTCCAAGAAAGAAACTTAGAACCACAAAACCACATGCTGGAATATAATTTATCTGAAGACTATAATTAAAAGTTTAATAATTAGCTGGCCAGTGGTGGCACATACCTTTAATCCCAGCACTTGGGAGGCAGAGGCTGGTGGATCTGTGAGTTGGAGGCTAGCCTTATCTACAGAGTGAGTTCCAGGACAGCCAGAGCTACACACAAAAAAAAGTATAATAATTAGTGTTTTAATAACTATAAATGCTATAAAATGTAATACTAATTGTACCAGGTATCATAGGGAACTGAAAGTTATTTCAGTCATTTTCAGCTGAGAACCACCCACAGCAATACTTTTCAGTCTCCACTTAACGTTAATATTTCATCCACAGCGACACTCTCTGCTGCCAGCTAAGTGTTCCATTCCTACCTCATTTGGGCCTGGCCGCTCAGCAGGTAGATAAGGGTCAGATTGTGAACAGACAGATGGATGGATAGATAGATGATAAGTAGGTAGGTAGACAGACAGACAAGATAGATAGATAGATAGATAGATAGATAGATAGATAGATAGATAAGATAGATAGATGATAGGTAGGTAGGTAGATAGATAGATGATAGGTAGGTAGGTAGATAGATAGAGATCTAGATAGATAGAGATGGATGCATGGATAGATAGACAGACAAATATGCTGGGGGATGTCTTTCTGTAAGCTGTAAATGTATGTTGTTCCCTTTGGTTAATAAAAAAGCTGCTTTGGCCTATAGCAAGGCAGCTTAGAGGCAGGCAGGAAATCCGAGGAGAGAGAAAGGAAGGAGAAAGGTGGAGTCTGGGGAGACGCCAGCACCACTGGAGAAGCAAGATGTGAAAGTACCGGTAAGCCACGGCCACGTGACAACATACAGATTAGTAGAAATGGGTTGAGTTAAGTTATAAGAGCCAGCTAGCAAGAAGCCTGACTCATTGACCATACAGTTTGTAAGTAATATAAGCCTCTGTGTGTTTGCTTTGGTCCAAGCGGCTGCAGCACATGAGTGGTCCCCCATGGGCAGGACCAGAGAAACTTCCGGCTACACAGATAGAATCACCACAGACCACATCGAGGAGCTCAGGTTTCAATCTGAAGGTGGAGAGTGGTTAAAGGATTTAAATCTTGGGGAAAAAATTAACTAGGATTTAAAAACCTGAAATACTAATTTATGAATTCACATTGAAAAATTTAAAAAAAAAATCTATTCTTACTCAGTAAGTCAAGAGTCTAGTGTCCTCTGGGAAGCAAACACTTGCCCTCAGGGATGGATGCTTTGAAGAGGAAAGGCTGTTTGGTGTTCAGCAGACCACCTCATTTGTCACACATTGAGGAGCCACTCACCACTTGGCCCAGACATCTCCCCCGGGGAAGACAGTTCTGAGCTGATAATATTGAGCGACTGCAGCAGAAATGGATGCAGAAGGGATGGGAAATGATGGGACGTGAAGCTGGGAGGACTTGAGAGGAGGCCAGGACACTGATGTGTTACAGTATGGAGCAGAAAAAGCAAAGGCTGATCTAGGAGACTTTCAGGAGACAGAGCTATATGGATTTAGTGATGGGGATCAGGAGTCGAAAATGACCACTTGGGCACTCAAGAAAGAGATTCCAAGGAATGCAGGCATTTGTGTGGGGAGGTGGCTAGCTTAGGACCTGGCTCTGGACATAGTTTATTGTTGTTGAACATAGATCCTGTATACCCACCAAGCTGAGACTCAACCGGTTACAGTTCCCGAAGGGGCCACCATCTCAGTCATCATTAATTGAGTTGCACATGTGGCTCTAGATGACATGGCTCCTCAATATACCTGATGGTTTCCATTTGCCTGATCTTCACATCCTATCCAACTGTTAGGGGATGAACAGTGTTTTCCTAAAAGATATATTGCAGCCCAAATCCCCAGCGCCTGTGAATGTGACCTTCCTGGGGTCTTGGTACACTGAATCAGGTTGAGATGAGGCTATTAGAACAGGCCCTAATTCAGTCTTACTGATGTCCTCACAAAAGGGGAAACACCACACAAAGGCAGAAACACACTGGGAGAATTTTACACATAGATAAAGGCAGAGATTACAACAAGGCATGAGCCAGTTCAGAAGGGATCTGTGGTCACCACCAGGAGAAGCTGGGAAGAAACATCAAAGAACTATACCCAGCACTTGAGGCAGAAAGATTTCCAAAGGTTCAAGGCCAACCTGATCTATATCGTGAGTTCCAGACCAGCTAGGGCTATACAGTAAGACCCCTTTTCAAAAACCAAAAATAAAACAAAATAATAATAATAAACCATCCAGGCATGTGGCCCACCTGCACTGCTGTGGGACAACCGTTTTGTATACTGTGATGGGAGCTGGCTGGAAGGACAGAATATTCTGATTACACTACAACCTTGATTTCAGGGAAGCCTTCAGAACTATGAAGGATGGCGTTTATGTTTTTAAAATAATATTTGCATTTTTATATCATTTATATTATTTCCCCTTTCTCTTTCCTCCCCCGCAAAGCCTCCCATGTATCCTATCTTGCTCTCTTTCAAATTCATGGCTTCTTTTGCTTTGTGTGTGTGTGTGTCTGTGTGTCTGTGTGTGTGCTTGCCTGCCTGACTGTCTGTCTATCTGTCTGTCTGTGTCTGAGTGTGAATGGACATATGCACGTAGGTGCCAGAGGAGGCTAGAAGATGGCATCAGATCCTCTGGAGTTGAAGTTACATGCTATTGTGAGCCACCTGATGAGGGGCTAGGAACTGGATTCTGGTCCTCTGGAAGAGCAGCAAGTGCTCTTAGTGACTGAGCCATCTCTCCAGCCCTGGAATTCACTCTTCTGCTGCCTTCTAAACGTTCTCCATCATTCAGCCACCCCAGGATCTCCCAGAAAATCCCCCAAATAAAAGACTAATACTTGGTACCGACCTACGTGAATCATGGCTACTCTCTGTCTGATTGGTTGGTGCCAGCCCGTACCACATTTATTACCATATATTCTGCACAGTGTCCCCGTAGAAGTAATCTGGTGTTGAGGCATGGAGCCAGAATGTGCAGCAGAAAGGGCAGAGGAACACAGAGATGCCTGAGGATGATGTAGGGACAGAGGCTGCAGTCCAAGGTGGGCTGGGGGTGACAGGATGGGAAGTCTAGTAAGTGAATCCTGCTTTAGGAGTGAAAGGACTTGTCTGTCACACCACCTGACTCCTAAGAGCTAGCCAGGCTGGCCTAATCGCTCCCCAGGGCAGTTGTCTTAGGAAGTGCTTGGCTGGGTCCCAGAGCCTGGAAAGATTGAAAGAAGAGTTCAGTGAGTGCAGTGGGGGAGCCAGAAACCCTTGTGGTCACACTCTGCTTCAAGCTCTCACAGCATTGATTTAATTGAATTATATTCTAATTCATCAAGAAATGTAATTTCACACTTAAGGATGCTAACTCGATGCTCGGTTCTTCCGAACCATGGCCAATGGAATTGCCACTAACCAGCACAGCTGAACAGTGTGTCAAGAATTCAGAACAGAGGCTAAGGACATGTTAGCGAAGTGTCTTCTACATGAGTATGAGGACCTGAGTGTGGATCCCCAGTATCCACGTAATTCTGTAATCCAACACTCAGGTAGTGAGCAAAGACGGGCAGATTCCTGGAGCTCATTGGCCAGCCAGCCTAGCACAATCAATGAGCTCCGGGATCAGTGAGCAGCCATGTCCTCGTTAGGGTTACTATTAGTAACTATTAGTTAGGGTTACTATTGCTATGATGAAACACCATGACCAAAAAGCAACTTGGGGAGGAAAAGGTTTATTTAGCTCCCATATCCCAAGTCACACAGTCTACTGAGGGAAGTCAAGGCAGGAACCATGGATGCAGAGCCATGGAGGGGTGCTGCTTACTGGCTTGTTCCTCATGACTCGTTCAACCTGCTTTCTTATAGAACCCAGGACCACCAGCCCAGGGTGGCACCACTCACGATGGGCTGAACCCTCCCCGGTCAATCATTAATTAAGAAAACGCCCTGCAGGCTTGCCTAAAAATCTGATCTTATGGAGGCATTTTCTCAGTTGAGATTCCCTCCTCTTGGGGGACTTCAGATTGAATCAAGTTGACATAACACTAGCCAGGACAGACCATGTCTCCAAAGATAAGGTAGAGAGTAATTGAGGAAGACAACCAGCGTCAACCTCTGACCTCCACAGGCATCATACCTATGTGTACCTACATGTTCATACATACTGACGTGAGCATGTACATATACCATATACCTACACACACACATACACACAAAAAGTTTGCCAGAGCATTAGGGGTCTGGCAGACTCTCACAAAATTAAGGCAGAATTAATGTTGACTACAGGTCTATCTTGGACAGAGTTAGGCTCCCAAGTAGAGGATCTGTTAATGACAGACAGCTAGGAGGAAAAATCTGATTGCCTCTGAGATGGTAGTACAGGTGCCATGTTATTTCACATGGGTTTCTTTTTCAGGGGAGGTGCTGGATATTAAACCCGGAGCCTTGTGCATGCTGAGCATGCATTCTACTACCAGGACACACCCTCAGTCTCCTTTGGCCTCAGTTTTCATTCAAGACACTGGAAAACTTCCAAGTATGAGAGACAGAAAGGTCAGTTCTACTGTGCCCTGGAGTGTTCTGGAGATAGGAAAAAGATGTATTGGAAGCCATTATGGAGAGGGGCTTTTGAGGTAATTTATTCATTTATTCCCCCAATTCCCCTAATACTTCTTGAGAACTTCTGTGGCAGCCATCACGTTCATGAAGTTTGTCTGTTGGAGAATAATGGAAGACAAAAAGGCCACTGTGAGAGAGATGGACTCCAACAGAAGGTCAACAAGAAAGATGGAGAAATACAGATAGTTCCTAGGGATCTCATGGAGGCAGAACCAACCTGGCTCCTGTGGAGTCGGAAGGAAGTGACCCTTGAATGAGGTAACCCTAGGGTGGGAGCTGGGGACGCTATTTCATACAAACTAACAAGTGTGCTCCTTCACGGAGGAAGTGATGGGCAGGGGGCTTCCGTTCTCTTCCTTTTAGGTGTGGAACCCCCTCTATAAGGGCGCATTTGACAGACAACACAGACCACTCACTTTTGTGTATCTCTCCTACCTTTGTTTACTACGTTTACAAGTGTCTCTTCTCATGTCAGCCAGGTGGGGATTTTGTTCTGTGTTCTTTGTTTTGAGAAGTGGGGTCTTACTATGTAAGTCAGGCTGGCCTCGAACTCCCTGGATTAAGCGGTCCTAATATCTCGGTTTCCCTCCTGTTTAGGCCTGTAACTGTACACTATCACATCTGGCTCAGTCAGGTGTTACTGAGATTGTTACGTGCTCTATACTGGATTCAAGACCTTCTGTGTTTTGGGGTACAGTGGCACCTTTTGAGGGAGAGCACAACCAGTGCAGAGAACATAGGGAAAGGAAGTGTGCACTAAAAGAAAAGAGTCTGGGATGGTTGAAAACAAAGGAGAGAGAAAGAGGGGGAAAAAAACCCAGGAAGTTGGGCTGGTCGGGAGTTGGGGGCGGATCTGGAAGGAGTCGAGGGAGAGAGGGAGGGATGAATATGATCAAAATACATTGCATAACATTCTCAAAAATTAATAAAACTATTGTTTTAGAGAAGGAGAAAGGAGCCTGGAGAAACGCATGAGGCCGGGTTGGGAGGGCCCATGGAGTTTTGACTTCAGCCCATGTGATAAGCAGCTGCTAGAAGCTTAGTCCCTGAGCAAACAGAGGAGAGAGGCACTGGTCATCCTGACCTTTAACACGTGTATGGGGAAGCAGTTAATTCATAAAAATCCTTTTGTAACCCAGTTTCTTGAAAAAAATACGAGAGTAGCATGGAAACATATGAACCAAGAGGCAGAGTGTCCGGACCTCACAAATGATCAAATAAAAGAATAAAATTACATATTTGAGAAATTTCCAAGAAAGACAAATGCCAGCAGCATAGCTTTCCTTCTATAAACAATGACTACACGGGCTTCAAAGCGTTTAATGTTCTCCCTGAATTATTTAGACCCACATCGCATGGATTCTGGGGGTTGCTGTTGTTTAGTTTTATTGTGTGTGCACACGTGTGCTCTCGTGCACACATACATGTATGTCATAGCACGCATGTGGAGGTCAGAGAAGAGCTGGTGGGAGTCAGTTCTCTCTTTCCACCATGTGGGTCTCTAACTCAGACTTGGTGGCAAGGACCTTAACTCACTGGGCCCCCTCACCCAGCCCCGTGACTTTCATGAGTAGGTGGGAAGGGTGCCGGGGATGGAACCCACGGCCTGGTCTGTGTTCAGAACATGCCCCCCACCCCAGAAACACCCCAGCCTCTGTGTTTGGAGTCATAGTCTACTCCTTATCCCATCATGAGTTTATAGAATAATAAAATGCAACTGAATCTGGCCAAATTGACGCAAAGAAACTTTGCTTACTTTTTTCAGGAATTTACAAATCAAACCAGCGAACAAGTATGGAAAATTTTCAATTACAGAAAAACAAAATCAAGCCAAAAACAAAAACAAAAAAACCAGACCGGAGTGATTTCCAGCTAGCACAAGATAAATTCAGTGTTGCCAAAACACAGATTCCCATCTCTTGCTAACCACTCCCCAAATCACCGTGGCTTATTCTTCCTCTTTCCAGTTTTGTTCTCACGGGCCTTGAAAAAGACTGCTTGTCCTGATTCTGGGGACTTGGCTCCTTTTTGAAGGGTCAGGAAGCACCTAGAGATTCCTGAAAGCTGTGTCCTGAAAAGGCCATGTGCTGTGTCCTGGCCACTCCCAAGCTTCTGCGGCGTTCTGTCTTTGAAGGGCAGCTAGCAGGGTCTCACAGAAGCACATCAAAGCTATTTTTCAGGCAGAGAGTAATTAATCTTTGTTCTTGGCACCCTTCAGGACTCTGTCTCCCTTTCTAATACTTTCTGTATTTTGATCAGATAATGTTGCCCCTGCAAAAAGCTGTGATCTTCCTGCCCAGGGAGGAATTACCTGAAGAGAAAAAGGACACTGTGCTATTCCTGGCAAAGAGCCACTACTGATTGAGTGGTCATTAAGTCATAACCTCTGGTATTTTTCAGAGGCTGGGGTGGGGCACTCTTGTGGACCTGAGGTAGATGGCTTAGGCTGTCAGGATAGAACCAGCAGGCACTGGAGCCATTTCCAGCTTTGGAATTTAGGATTCTGCTCTCAGTGGCAACTCCAGTGCTGTTGACCTTAGCAGTCCATTCTAAGACAGAAAGCCTACCGACTCAGCCACATGCTAAGGGGGTTATTAAAGTTAGAGCTCTTCCCCTCCCATGAACTGCCTCGGGTCAAGCAACCACCATAAAATCTTCAAACAAGAAAAAAAAATAACAGGCAGACAATCTCTTCCTATGTTTATTTTTTAATTTATAATTTATTTATTGTGTGTGTGTGTGTGTGCGTGTGTGTGTGTGTGTGTGTGTGTGTGTGTGTGTGTGTGTGTAGGTCAGAGGACAATTTGTAGGAGTTGGTTCTCTCTTTACCATGTGGGTCCTTGGGAATCAGGCTCAGGTCAGGTTTGGCAGCAGGCACCTTACTGGCTGAACTGGCCCTAATTTTTTCTAAAATGGTGTTTGTGATTTGCCTTGAGCTTAAAACAAGAAACAGAATCCAAACTGGGAGATTCCATCTCGTGGCCATCGGGCAGGAAATGGAGCACAGCTACTATCAAATGTGGCACTTGTGCTGTTTGGTCCAGGTGACCTCCTCCAGGAGCCACCTTCACAGGAGGGGCGGGGAGGGAGATCTTTTGGCTACACTGAGGAATAAACTGAGTCAACTGAAGAACCAAAGCACCCCCATTTCAAGAAAGACTCTCACCCTAGCTTGAAACAGGCCTGAGTTTCAAGATTCTCAGAGCTGTTGACATAAGTCCCAGGACAAAGTGAGGATGTTTGAAGAGCCATCTGGTAGCAACTGACTAACCATAGAATGCCCCAATGCCGGAGATGGTCAAAGTACAAAGTCAGGATGTTTGAAGGACTATCTGGTAACAATTGATTAACCACACAATGCCCCAATGCTGTAGGTAGTCTATAAAGTTTGACAAACAACCGGTTAAAACTACAAAGTAAGATAACACAGAAGTTCTGAAAAGCCCCTGAAACTTAAGCCAATCAGAATTATACTCATACTCGCACCCCTAAATGACGTAACCTTGTGATTGTTGCCTTTAAAAACTGAGCTTGCAGGGGGCGGGCACCTCCTCTAGCCTCTGCTGTGTTGGGGTGCTCGACCGAGGTCCCTGCCATGGCTTGAATTGAAATACACCTTGCTTTTGCATTTTGGTAAGTTTGTGTCTCTGGTGGTCTCTTTGAGGGGTCTGGCGCCCAGGGTACAACATCAACCATTCTAAAATACGAAGAAAATACGCACGGGTGCTCATCATTTTGTAGCCAAGTTTCCATGCTGTTTTCCGGTTAAGGAACTTTCATCTGTATTCACTTTTAGTGGAATCAAGCATAGAACAGAATAAAGCAAAAGTCGAACTTTGATGAGGCGAGGACTTTCCAAGGCTCCACAGAGAACTCGCCTTCCAGTCCAGTGGCTATTAGCTCACTGTAATAAAACGCATTATGTCTAGCTGTGGTAGCCCTGTTCATTAAAGGGCTTCCTTTCTCCAAGCCAAGCAAGGCTTAATTATGAGCCCAGTCAGTTCAGTTTGGTCAAGCAGGAACAAAGCAAACGACCCAATAATTATGAACATGAAGAAAAGTTTCATGTCTTCTCTCAAAAACAAGATCATCAGTGCTGAGCTAGGCTCTGACAGGACAGGAGGGGCCAGGAAAGTGCTAGAAGGGGAAGACACAGTGTGCTGCCTCCCGGGCTGGAAACACGCTTGCTCCTCCCTGGTTTAGACCCGGCTGACAGGCTCTAACAGGAGATCTACTGGGCGATCTCAGTCTAGGAGGGAGGAGGGAAGCAGGAGCCATTGGACCGGAAACAGGGGTGGGCCCCAAGCCAAGGACTGCCGCCAGAGCTTTGCCTCAGAAACCCCAGGACACACTCAGCTCTATGACCAGCAAAGCCACTTCCCTCCTGACCTTCCTGCACACTTCCCTTCCATTATCTCCATCTGCATCCCTTCCTTTACGGAGGCCTTCCCCTAGCAGGAACTCAGCTGGGGCCAGCCTGGAAAATCTGAATCGTTTCAGGAAAACCTGACGCTGTTGTCAGGAACAGAGTCTGAGAGACAGCAAGCCGAGGATTGTCTCCCGGACGCCAAAGCCGGTCTCATTCTGACATTATTACTTAAAGTAGAACCCTGCCTCCCCCTCCCCAGCAGACAGAAGTTTCAGGAATCCCCTCTGTCTAGGCTTCCTGAGTCAGAGTTGGGGGCAGGGAGTGAGTTCTGGCTTCTCCAGTGGCTGGATAACCATGCCATGGTATGGGCATCCCCGTGACAAAGTCCCTACAAGACACCTCGTAGTCTCTTAAGGCCCCATG
>CABHPQ010002083.1:0-10831 GCA_902168405.1 Peromyscus aztecus
GCCGCAGCAGCCCCCATCCCATTGTCTAAGGGGGTGTTCTTCCTACCTGCTCTGTGGTGGTCCTGAGGATGCTTCCTGGCTGGTGGTTCTGTGCCGAGCCTTGCACACACCACCTCATCAATCTGCCTGGGAGCCCACGAGAGGGGTTTGCCTTCTCACTTCATAGCCAAGGCAGCTGGGGCTCAGTCAGGAGACAGGGCTTGGTGGTCAGAGGGGGGCTAGCAGCCTTTGGGTCGCACCTGGGGTCCACACTTCCAAGCACAGCTCACTGTTTGCCAAATGAACATACTCCCTGGCCTCATCTCTTCTTCCCCTGTATTTACTCACCCCTCGGATGATGGTTTGTTGGCTATTTTTTTTTTTCTTTAAATAAGCTTGTGTTTGCCATCACCAAGCCATTCCTATTGAAAGGAAAACCCCATCACCAGGGCAAATAGGAAGCCAGCGGCCTGCAGCTCTGAGGTAACCATAGAAATGAAAACAGTTGGTCTAAACAGAGGGGCTGCGCCTGCAAGAAGCCGGGGCCTGTCCTTCCCTCTTTAAGAGGGTGAGGAGCTTGGCTTGACGGGTATGAAATGTACTTTAGTATCGAACTGAGGCATTTCCTTTGAGGCAAAAGGAAGAATTAGAGGAGAGTTACGTGGTGCTCATGGGCTCTATCAGGTCTTCTCAAATTTGTCATTCTGAGTGACTGGAGCAAGGTGGGGGGAGGGGCAGAGAGTGGGGGAACAGGAGCATATGGGGGGAGGAGAGGGGCAGGGAATGCCTGGCCCATACCAGCAGAGAGAAGCCAGCGTCCTTGGAGGAAGGGTGGTGGAGGTGGCCGAGAGGGACTGGTTCCTACAGGGTCCCCAGTCACATCCAGTCCTAGTGGTGAATCAGTGCAAGAACCTCTCAGGGGTTCTTTCTCCAGTGCTGGAGAAAGCATGGCAGCCAGCCGGGCAGGACAGGATTTTCTCATGTGTATGGTGGTGCGGCATCTGGTCCTCCTTCCTAGCAGGTGCCTTGTGCATCCTCCAAGGCTGAGCTTACGGGATATGAGGAGACTCGGAGTATCTGTCTCTGTGTTAAACCTGCCTGTCCATCCTTCAGCAGGGACTGCTGACCCACTCAGTGACCAAGAGGGAACTGGCTGCAGCCTCTGTCCCCTGGGAAGTGCCCCGATTGGATTTCAGAGCCCTTGTCAGCCTGAAGAAGTGCAGTGCCACCCTGTCCTGAGATCTCCTTCCATCCATGCCTGCTGCCCTGACTGGACCCATCGACTTCCTGTCTCTCCTCTCCTTTCCTGGTGTCAGCAATTTGCATATTTCAAGTCCACAACAGAAAGGTCAATAGGTGTTGGTGGGGGGGGAGGGGAGCCTTGAAGGACAACTTAACACATCTTTCTTTGAACTGCACCACTGCAGAGAGGAGCCTGAGGACAAAGGAACTTAAATCACGTCCATCCCTGTGGGCTCCCAAGGCCCAAGGAGGGAGAGTCCACCATTTGCCTGGAGTCAGCAAGAAGAAAAGGGCAGTGTTACCACACTGAGGACTGTCCACCCAGGGAGGCCGAGAACAGGAGGATGGCCCTCCCTGCCACAAACTGACCATGTGTTGGGAACAGGCACAGAAATGCCTGACAACATGGCAGCCCAGTCAGAGTTGGAGGTGTGGTCAGTGGTGGGTTGCAGAAAGTCACCTGGGGTGCTGTGTGTGTGTCTGTGGTATGCATGTTCACGTGTATATGCACATGTGTGTTGGGGTACATGCATATGTGGAGGTCGAAGTGTAACATGAGGTGTGTTCCTTTTGCTCTTCACCTTAGATTTTGAGGCAGGGTCTCTCACTGAACCTGGAGCTCATAGATTCCTTTAGACTGGCTGGCCAGCAGGCCCCAGGGGTCCTCTTGTCTCCGTCTCTCTGGTGCTGGGATTACTGGCATATGCTACCATTCTGTGGAAAAATCTTTGTACACTGTAAATATACATTACTCTCATTGGCTAATAAAGAGCTGACAGGCCTGTAGCTGGGCAGGAAGAGATTGGGAGGGAGAGCCAGACTAGGAGGATGCTGGGAAGAAGAAGGGTGGAGTCTGAGGAGATGCCATGAGACAGAGCAAGCAGGATGGGAAGTACGTACATGAGGTAAACAAGCCTGAGGCAGCACATAGATTAATAGAAATGGGTTAATTTAAGTTATAAGAGCTAGTTAGAAGCAAGCCTAAGCTATTGGCCGAGCATTTATAATTAATAATAAGTTTCTGTGTGGTTATTTGGGGAGCAACTGGTGGGACAGAGAAGCTCAGCCTACACCACATGCTAGCTTCTTCTTATGAGCCCTGGGGACCCAAACTCAGATACGATGAGCCATCTCCCCAGCACCCCTCCCCCTGGGTGGTGTATGTGTGGGTGTATGTGCTTGTGTGTGTGTGTTTGTGTGTGCGTATGCCGCCCCCCCCAACATGCACGCTATGACACATGTGTGGAGACCAGAGGATAACTTTTGGGAGTTGATTTCTTCTTTCTACCATGTAGGACCTGGGGGTTGAACTTAGGTTATCTGAATTGACTGCAAGTACCTTTACCCACTGAGCAGCTAGCCAACCCAAGCCCTTCTTCCTTAAAAACCAAACCAACCAAACAAAAGACAAACAGAGTTCTTTTGGGTGGGTATTCTTTTGAGTTCAAAGGAAACCTTCACAAAGTTTAAAATTATGTGTGCAGGCTGTGTGCTGATCATAATCCCTTAGCTTAAAGATGAGCAATAAAAAGCAGCCACTCAGGAAGGGCTCTGTGTCTCCAGAGGGGTGGTTGTTCGTTCAGGTGGACACATTTGTAACAACTCATTGAGCCGGGCCCTGGTTTTATTGGAAGGGTCCCAGGCAGTGCCTTGGTGTGCCTGGGGAATGGGTTGTAGACCCAGTGCTCAAGTCTGCTGTGTGCCCAGTGTTGTGCTTTTGTGTGACCTGCACGTCCTCCCGTGCACTTCAGCTCCCCTCCGTTTGACTCCTGACCCAACATGGTGGCTGTCACATAAAGGACAAAGTCTCCATGTGTTCGGTGCAGAGACAGGCTTGTTCGGAGACAGGGTCTGCTGTGTTTTTTGGTTTCGTTGATATTTGTTTCTTTTAACAGCCCAGGTCTCATGGAGCCCAACCTAGCCTCAAACTTGCTATGTAAGATGGCAACGACCTTGAACTTCCAATCCTCCTGCCTTCAGCCGGGATTATAGGAGTACACCATATACCTAGTTCTGTGTAGTGCTAGGAACTGAACCCAGGGTCTTGTGCATGCTAGGTAATTGTCTACCAACTGAGTCCATCCTCAGCCTGCTTTTTTTTTTTTTTTTTTTTTTAGATATAGGGTCTCTCTTACTCTGTAGCTCAGGGTGACTTTGAACTCATGGCAACTCTTCTGCCTCAGCTCCCTCATGCTGGGATGACAGGTAGGAGCCACCACACCTAGCCTGGTTTCAAACCCATCATCCTCTTGACTGCCTTGGCTTTGCCAAGGGCAGGAACTTCAGGCACATGTCACCATCCCTGGCCAGAAGTCATTTTCTCATTTTTGATCCAAGGGCTGGGTGATCCAGAGGGTCGATGGTCAGTCCTAGAGGCACAGCTAAAAGAAGGAAGTTTCTCGGAAGCCACACACGGGAGAGCAAACCCAGGGGCCAAAGCCGCAGTGAATTCAGAAGAACTTTCAGGGTTTTAAAGGACTCTGGAGGTTGAAAAGGACAATGGTGAAGATGAGCAGCCCAAAACCAGAAGTGGATCGAGGAAACCAGAGAGATGATAGTGGGTGCCTAAAGGTAAGAGCCACGCCCGGTGCGCGCTCAGTGTCCACAACTGATAGGGATTTAGTGATCTCTCCAGAAGTGAGACTTTCTATTTCTGGAGCTGGAAGGTGTGGGAGCAGGGGAGTCAGACAGAGGTGGAGCGGGGCTGGGGGCAGCTCAGGAGGCAGGTGGAAGGCGGCCTGAGGCAGCAGACCGTAGACACTTCCAGATGAGTTAGAATCTACCCGCTGTTCCCACCCTTCCTGAACTTTAAATCTCTCCCCTCCCTCCTCCCCTCCTCTCCCTCCTCCTCTCCCTCCCTCTCTTTCCCTCCCCTCATTCCTTTTTCCCCCTCTTTCTTTTGACACAGATTCTTAGGTCTCTAAAGGCTGGATTCAAACTTGCCAAGTTGCTGATCCTGCTGCGTGCACCTCTCTAGTGCTGAGTGACAGGCGTGTGCCACCATGCCTGGGTTATGCTGAAGGAGGAGGTTTTGTAAATGCCAGGCAAATGCTTTACCAGCTGAGCTACACATGTATTTCTTAGTGGTTATGTGTAGCTGCTTTGCCTCTAGGTTATGCAGAGCCGAAATGAAATTTCAGAAGAGTGGATTTATGTCTGAAGTCCTATTGTAACTGAAGAAATCTGAGCTCTGCGTTCCCTTGGAGGCCATCTGGGGGGGGGGGGGGGGATGAAGAGTACAGAGGTCAAGAGAGGCCTGCCTGGGAAGATGTTGCCCAGAGCAACAACTTGGGGGAGGGGGGCAGAGGAGAGGAGGGAGTGGGAGGGGCCAGCCTAGCCGCTGTCTTTGGAAGCCCAGGATAGGCCAGGGCCAGGCAGGAAGTCAGGAGATGGAGGACTGGCGTCAATACCCTTCAGGACTGGTGGCTCGCTTTTGGAAAATGTCTTTCCTGTCTTCAATCAAAATTGCACTGTGGGTAGCAAGGGTTGTGTATAAACCCAGTTAATAAAAGCACCCAGCTCATAGGTGTGCAGGAGCCATCCCTAGGTGTGTACACCAGAACCCACCCCCCTGAGAAGGCACATCACAGCAAACAGAGACCATCAGAATCCCCGCAGGACAGGCCCACCCTCTTCTCTAACACCCGGGAGCCGGCATCCCCAGAAGGCCATGCCAGCTGTTTCGAGTATTCCTCGCACCCGTTTTTAATGAGTTGGGCTCTTTGAAAGGGGACCTGCCCGAGCTGGCAGGCCTCAATTTCATCTCGATTCTATTCTGCCTGGTAACAGAAGCCCCAAATCACAGGACAGCAACAGCAGGCATCTGGAAAAGATTGATGTGTGTGTTTTCAATCACCAGGAGAAAACCCAGCCAGGGAGTTGGCCAGCTGAACTGAGTTTGGGGGATGAGGCCAGCCACAGGCGATAGAAGTCCCAGGGGTCCCAGGAGCAGCTTTCCCCAGAGACCTCTGGATGAATCCTGGGGGAGCAGCCAGCCAGGGCTCGAAGCACAGGACTGGACTGATTTTGAAAGTTTGTTTGTGCCTGAGAAATTCTCACTCCCACACCATAATAAAAACACCATTTCCCATCACTCTGGTTTCTTCTTCTTTCTACCCCTTCCTCTTTTCCCTCTGATTTTTGTCTTGGAGGGGGGAAGAAAAAAAGAAGTGTTTTGATTTCTGAAGACAACTTCTTTCTCATCATCCCCTGTGAACTGCCGAGCAAAGAATTAATTTAGGTTTTTGCAGTGTCGGGGCCTCACTCATTAAATGAATCCCATTGTCTCTTGGAAGCCCAGGCAAGTTAGTTTAATGATGCCTCAGTCCTTCCATTCCTCAACAAACGTCCCGTGTGCCTTCTGGCTCTCTCTACTACAGTTCTGTTGGCAGCTTTTCAGTTTCCATTTGGTTGTGCCGAGCTCCAAACTCCTCCCTCGCCAGCCCCACCCCTGCTCTAGTCAGAAAAGCCCTCTTCTGCACCCCTTTCTGATGCCCTGTGGGGTGTGCTCACTCCGTTTCCATGGTTTCTGTTCCTACCGAGAGTGACTGTACCAGGCCGGGCTGTTCGGATTTTTAAAGACTACATGGAGATGGGTTCCTCTTGTCCCTCTCAATAGTTCATGTTTGCTGGGATACGATGTGCTGGTTGCAGGGAGAGGTGGCATTCTGTGCCTATGCAGTCTGAATGAAGGGCACAAACACTTATTCCCCTAAAAGAACAAGCAAGAAAGAGTCCTGAAAAGCCCTTTCACCTCTCCGTCCTGGCCCCCATGAGGAAGTGGGCAGCCGTGAGACTTTCATATCCCCTTAGCAATCGGGAAATTTAAACAAAGACAGTAGCTGGCCTCTCAGGTTGAAAAAAGAAAATCTCCATAAAAAAAACTCCACAGGCTGGATCTTGTTGCATCTGCTAAGCACTCCAGGGACATATATGTCCCTTGCCTCCTGAGTTCATGACCCCAGCGTATCTGGGTCTGTGGGAGAGTCGGCCTGCTGGGGTGATAGGCAGGTGGAGCTCTTGGAAACACGGGGTCAACCTTTAGGAAGCCTTCTCCTGGCTGGTGCTCAGGCTGGGGAGAAGATGGGGGCTGTTCTGAAGGCTCGTTGCGGGCAGAGTCATTGGGTCATGTCTCAGGGTAGGGATGCTACTGGAAGGTGGTGGAGCTGGACCAGGGGTCATGCCAGGGGTATGTTTCTAGACATAGGAGTGTTCACTGGGCGTGGGCTCTGTGCCAGTCAGCTTTGACTGTGTAGCGAAGTTCCCTACTCTTCAAAAGTTAGTGGCTTAAACACGCCTTTGTTGTCTCCAGTGTCTGAAGGTTGGACTTCTGGGCACGTGTTGAATGGCTTGGGCTCCAGATCCATGGCAGGCTAGCAGTGGGGTACAGCTGCAGGCCTTGAGGGTGTACTTACAAGGGTGGAGAAGGGCAGACTCTGGACTTGCTCATATGGCAATTGGTCCCACATTCTCTTCTTTACCACATGTGTCTCCCCACCCCATGCACATCAAATTTACATTGTATGGGAAGGGATATGGAGTCCAAGGCAGGGGGATCCCTGGAGGCCAGCTGCCAACAGCTGGCCTGGTATCTCTCTTTTAGTAAAAAGGTATTTAGAGGGTCTGAGAAGATCATCAGTAAAACTTGAGGACTTGAGTTCCAGAACCCACATAAAGAAGTGGCACACATTTGTAACCCCAGCGCCAGGATGTGGAAACAGGAGGATCCCGAGGCTCACTGGCCAGCCAGTCTTGTCTAACTGGTGAGCTCCGGGCCAATGAGAGACCCTGTCTCAAAGGAGGTGGACTGCATTTCCGGGGCTGATATCCAAGGAGATGGGACAGAGGACACGAAGAAATGGTTTTGAGATGTATGTTTCCCTGTCTTGAACGTCCCTGCGAGCTTGGGTTGGCACCCAGTGACATGCATTTGCTGTTGTTTTTCATTTTCCTCTCTTCAGGGTAGGAGACAAAGCCTCATTAACATGATGCAGTGAAGCAACAAAGAGACATTAGATGACTGGAGAGGCTGTGTTTGCAGCCAAACAGGGTGGAGTCGATACCCCAGCGGTGAGGCTTAGAGGGGCCAGAGGCAGCATATGGCGACCTGGCTGAACTTCAGTAGAGGAGGGACCTGACAGCAGCTCTGAGTGATGGGGATTGCTGCTGCCTGTGGCCACCCTGTGGCCCAGCATCAAGGGATAGGTGAAGTGACTCTTCAATCATGTTCCCATGATTGGAGATCCTGTCGAGGACCCTGGGGGCTGAGGGAGGAAGTGAGCAGAGCTCACCTTCCTGAACAAGGAGGATGTCTGTTGAGTGGGGCTGTGCCCTGTGCTGTTACTACGTATTGTCTAACACAGTGGGTCTTCAGAGTGGGCCTTGCCCTAGGAGACTCCATTCTACACACAGCTTTGGACTCCATCTTGAGGAGGGTGGATGACGAGGCTTCTGGGTGGACCCTGGAGCTGCGCCATCTGCTGGGTACCATCCTCCCAGCACAGACTGATAAATGACTTATTCCACGTTACAAGTTTGTTAGGGTGAATTGAGACTGTAGGGGGCACATGGGTGTAGCGTGTATTGAGATCCTATCAGGGGAGCCCGAGAATTCATCAGACACTCCAGACCAAGGGAAATATGGCTCCTCTGGATGCCATAGTGATGTTACTTGACAGGGCAATGATGTGGCCCCATCCCAATCTATCGTCCATACTTGGTGTGTACCTCAAGGACCAACAAGTAGAGGACTCCCTGATTGGTCCCCTGATCCTGATGCAGCCCACTGACCTCCTGCCTGTCCACCTGTCACCCATCTGGACCTGAACTTGCCATTTCCTTCTCTGGATCTAGGTCTGCTCTTTCATCTCACAGCTGGACAGCTTCACTCTCAAACCCTGACTTCAGCAGTGGCAGTGACAGCCCTGTCCCAGCACTGGTGTGATGTGATATCTATCTATCTATCTATCTATCTATCTATCTATCTATCTATCTATCTATCAGTCATCTATCTATTTATCTATCATCTATCCATCCATCATCTATCTATCTATCTATCTATCCATCCATCCATCATCTATCTATCTATCTATCTATCTATCTATCTATCTATCAGTCATCTATCTATCTATCTATCTATCCATCCATCATCTATCTATCTATCTATCTATCTATTTATCTACCTATTTATGAGTGCTCCACCTGCATATACATGGGCATGCTCAGAAGAGGGCATTGGATCCCATTATGGGTGGTTGTGAGCCACCATGTGGGTGCTGGGAATTGAACTCTGAAAAAGCAGCCAGTGCTCTTAACCGCTGAGTCATCTCTCCAGCCCGTGGTATCTTATCAATATAAACTCTCAGGCCACTTCTAAAGTGTTTTGAACTCTGCTGTAGCCTCCTTAACTGGATTCTTTCTGTAAAGATGCGGATAGACACAGACATATTTCTTATGTGCCTCATCTTGTGTAATATGAGAGTTAATATTAGTCATTAAGACCAGAACAAAGGAATCTGCATTTGCCTCGCCAGGTTACCAAGGTAGGTGGATTATACGACAAACTGCTGCCCTTAAAATGACTAAATCTTGTGAATGTATTGTTATTCAATGATAACTGGCACATTGTGCTCACAGTGATAAAGGTCAGGAAAGGTCATTCATTGAGGTCATGGCTGAGTAAGCTGTAAGGACATCAAGGGGACAGTTTTCCTTCCAGGGTGGACCTTGAGTGTGAGCCTGTGTAGTGTGTAGAAGTTTTGCAAAACAGTCTGGGCAAGTGGGAAGTGAGATGCCATGAGATACAGGCAGGAAGTCAGGGCCACACCGCATGGCGAGGTTTTAACAGGAGCCTTGTGTCTGCCTTTTGGAAAGTGGCCTGTAGGGGGAGAGATGGAGACAAGATTGGTGAGTAGATGTCTACCCAGCTCTGCCTCCCAAGAACTGGAATTGAAGTTAGATACTATTATGCTCTTGGCTCTTTCAGCAAATATTGGGTGTCAAGCACATTCTAGACACAGAATAGAGCAAAGAGCAACTTTTTTCTTTTTGTAGTACTGGGGAAGGAACCCAGGGCCTTGTGCATGCTGGGCAATTACTCTACCTCTGGGCTGTGTCCCTAGACTTGCAGTTTTAACAGACAAGTAACAATAGGGATACACACAAACACACACACACACACACACACACACACACACACACACACACACCACACACACGGGGATGAGGCAGGGTATATGGCTGACTTTGGGGGTTAGGCCAGGAACTGTGGTTGAGGAAGACCTTCTTAAAAAGTTTAAGGGTTAATCAGAAGACAAGGAATAGACCTGGGGTAGCTATGTGACAAGGTGGGTTTGCAGCCTGACCTCTCTGCCCCAGGTCCTGAATGGCTGAGATGGCGAATAGGTGTGGGGGAGCTAGACTGGAGGGGAGATCAAAGAGGAGATGAGGTCGAGGTGGGGACTTGGTGGCCCCTGTGGGGCTTGGGCTTTCCAAAGAGGCTGGAGAACAGAGGAGAAGGAAAAGGGATGGCTATCCCTGGGTGGAGAGAACTGATTCTGGCTGGGTGTGTTCCAGACTGCGGTGGTTACCTTGCTTGGCCTTACAGTCTGAAGCACAGGTGGGCAGGAGGATGGACTGTCAGGGCTTCTGGCTCCAGTTGGAGGTGGGGAAAAGTCTGGACAAAGAAGTGGGAGTCAGAGGAAGGGATGTCCCTGGGGCTGGCTGAGGCTGCAGAAGGCTGTGCACTGAGTGGATTCGTCATACCGAGGTCTAGAAGAATTAAATGTCTCTCTCCAGCATTTGTAGAGTACTATAGTACAGCTGGACCTGTACCCAGTGCCTCCTGCTTGATAGCAAGCTTGTCTCTAAATACAAGCAGTACGCTTGGGTATGACAGTTCCTGCCAGCGAGTCCTTCCTCAGTTGACAGACAGTCCCTAGGACGTCCACAGCAGAGTTCCCAAAGGCTGTGAGTCTGTGGCTTTGTGGCTATAGTTAATCGTGGATCTGGAGATGGGTGGTAACCCTGGCTTATCAGACGAGTCCATGACATCACAGGGTCCTCAGAGGATCACAGTGTCTCAAAGCCAGAGGAGCCACCTGATCGGAACAGAGGCTTGGGTTAGGGCGGGGGGGGGGGGGGGGGGCAGGAGGAGCTAGCACTAGAAAGAGAGACTGTGGTAGTTTGATTTCAATCATTCACTTGGCAGGATCTGGAATTACCTGAGAAGAGCATCTCAGCAGGAAATTATCTCGATTAGATTGGGCGTGATTGGTGAGAGGTTTTCTTGGAGTTAACTGTGGTAGGAAGATCTGCCCTGTGTGTGGGCAAGCACCATTTCACAGACCGAGCTCTGGGTTGGATGAAAAGGGGAGATCTGAGTGCAAGCATTCATTGCCCTCTGGTTCTTGACCGGCTGCTCCAGTCCAAGAGCCTGCTGCCACAACTTCCCCATCGGGATGGACTGTCCCTTGAACTGTGAGCAGAAACCACGTCTCCCTTAAGTTCCTCTTGTCTGGGTATTTCATCATAGCAACAGGAAAGACACTAAGACTTGAGACAGGGAGAGAGAGAGAGAGAGAGAGAGAGAGAGAGAGAGAGAGAGAGAGAG
>CABHPQ010002083.1:10841-26632 GCA_902168405.1 Peromyscus aztecus
GAGAGAGAGAGAGAGAGAGAGAGAGAGAGAGAGAGAGAGAGAGAGAGAGAGGTCCAATAGAGATATACATATTCCTGTGGCATGGGGATGACCCCCAGAGGTTGCAAGAGGTCAGCAGGTGGACTCTCCTTGGTAGCCCCCATAAATACAGCCCATAAATCAGTTCTAAACATCAGAATCCAGAGCTAAGATCATGCCGTTTGAATACATTAGCGCAGCAGCAGCAGGAATCCAACACAGCTACCTTTTGTACTCTGCTCTACACCCAAGGAGCTGGCTCCTAGGTGCCAACATCCAGGCCCTTTGCCCTCTGACTCAGCTTTGTCCGGTCAATGGCCAAGTCACAGATATCCCCTAAGAGCTTGGCTGTGCCCAGGATCTCACTGTCTTGTCATAGTGAACTTGCAGGCCAAGGCTCAGTGACATCCCCATTCTATTTATGTTCCCTTGTTGGCCCGTCCCTTCCAGCTGTTTCTTTATTAAATGACCCTCAGTTTACCCAGGTGAATGGTACTCTGCTTCCTGTTGGGATAAGGTTGACGTGTGTGCTAAGGTTGAGAACAATGGGACGGGGGACATGTGTTCAGAACTCGGGAGCTTTGAAATGTACTATGGCCCAGGGCCAAGGGCAGGGCTCTTGTGATGACCCACAAACCAGAACATTCTATGAGCACCTGAGTTATAAGTGAGTTTTGGGGTCAAGGAGGACCCCTCAGCTGGCAGGTCAGGTGATGATGATGCCCTCTTCCCTCAGAGCAGATATTAGGGTGTAAGCAGGGTTGTTAGGTCTGAGCCTGGGCCCTGGCATCCCTGTCACACTAGGCTTGGCCATGCATCCCTCGCATGCCAGTCAATGGGGCAGGTCACATTGAAAAGCGGAGAAAAGAGATGTGTTCAGTGTGGCCACATCAGGAAGATGAGCAAATAAGGAGGTACAGTGACACCCCAACTCCACCTTTGGGTTTAAATAGAGGACAAGAGGTCTGCACAGCTCAGCAGTCCTGGTCAAAGCATGATCCTTTCCATCACTGCCCACCAGTGTCTCAGCTCCTGGCCCTGAGCCGTCAGCAGGGTTTGGAATCTTTCTGAAAGGCAAGTTCCTCTAGCCGGGATTGGGCTGAAGTCTTTTCCTTCACCCTTCTCCTCCTGGGGAGGTTTCAATTTCATGGGGTCTGTCATCTCAATATCCAATAGCCAGAGAGAGGGCCACAGTGTCTCTTTCTAAAATACCTTCTCTCCTGTCAGGACAGTTGCAAGGGGGCCAGTCAGGCTGTTTGTGGCACGTCCCAGGGGCAGCGAGATCACAGAGCATCCTGGCCACCTACTGTTCCAACAAGGCCGATTTCCTCACTGCCCTTTTCAGGCTTGCACTGGTTCCTTTTCCAGCCCGTGGGAGATGGATGGTTTCATTACTTGCGGCACTCAGCAATAAATCTCGCAGTTGCGGTGGAAGCGAGATCGTTCCCCATGCTACCTCCCCTGTCCTGTGATTCATCTCGCTTAATCTTTCCTTTACCTCTGAAGCTGGGGGCTGGGGAGGAGCAGAGGCCTGGGGACTGAAGGGCTGTCACTCCTCAGAGGCTGAGGAGAAGGGACTGTCTGCCCGCAGGGTCACAGCCCGAGGTGGGCTGGAGCAATGGCAGCTTCGGTGTAAGGGAATCGGTCAGCGCAGCCCTTAGGGACCTCCACGCCTGCTCCATTTGCCAAGAAAATCTCCCAGAGAGGATGAGGAGAAAGCTGAACGTCTGACAGAAAAGAAGCAGCCAAAAAGTTCTCCGCCAGGGGAGTGCTGAAGAATCTAATTCACGATGAAATGTGTTCTTGTTTGTGTACAATTAATTTTCCTCCCAAATGAAGGGCTTTGTCTCTCACTCTGTGTTTCAATAGCAACCGCGTAATTAAGGCAGCGCGTGCGTCTCTGCTCGGAAAGGGGCTGCTCGGTGTTAACATGGTGGGAAGCAAACATTGCTTGGATTGGTTCCTGGCTCTAAGGAAATTAAAAAGAAAACACAAAGGATGGAAGAAAACACCTCCAAATAGAGACTTGGCCACGGCTGGGATGATGTCACTGGAAAAATGTGAGCAGGAAGTCTCGTGAATGGAGGCCAGAGACTCCTGCTCTCGCTGTGGGGGACTTGGAGGAGTGTTCAGGGATTCCCAGAATTTTTGGAAACTAGAATGACCAGTTCAATGGCTCTGGGTCCAGGTGGGAGGCGCATGCAAGTGAAGGAGGCCATCGTGCTTCTCAATCCAAGTGCGTTTTTATCTCACAGTTATGCTCAGGTAAATATTTAATCACTCTGAGGAGTTGGCATGCTTCCAACTGTCCTTGGAACTTAAGGAACTTGTCACTTTCTTTTTCTATTTTTATCCCATGTGCATGTATATGTGTGTGCGTGCATGTACACATACATGTATGTGTACAGATGCACATGGACTTGGAGGCCTGAGGTTGGGAATCCACCCCCATGGCTCTCCTACTTTGTTCTTGAGGCAGGGACCCTCAATCAAACCCAGAACTCACTGATACGGCTGGTTCTTGCTAGTTTGCTTGCTCTGGGGATCCTCCTTCTCTGCCTTCAGAGGCTGCAATTATGGAAGGTCGCCATTCCCACCTGGCATTTACCTGTGTTTCTGGGGATCAGGACTCTGGTCTTTGTTCTTGACACGAAATCACTTTTAAATGCTGAGCCATCTACCGAGCTCCCATGCTTTATGGAACTCCTGAATGAACTATTTATTTTAGTGTGTGTGTGTGTGTGTGTGTGTGTGTGTGTGTGTGCACATGTGAGGTCAGAAGTGAGCATCAGAGCCACTTGATGTGGGTGCTGGAAATCTGGACTCCTGTCTCCAGATAGAGCAGTAAGCACTCTTAACTGGTGAGCCATCTCTAGCTCTTGACTGGACTTGTATATGTCTTATTGATTGAAAGTTTTAAAAAAATGCCCCTACTGTTTTGTTTTGGGACAGAGAGGGTGCAGCTTACTCCGACCATCTCCTGACTTCCCTGATGGCAGAGCCCGCCTCCCCATGCTTCCCGTGTGTTCTCTGTCTTCCAGCTTTCCATGTGTGTGGCTCTCCTCACACTTCAAGTCTGTCTGCATTCCTCCTTATGCTCGCAAGGGCTTGTGGGATGGTGGGACTGACTGACACCATGTGAAGCTAGCTGCTCGGCAATCTCAGTTACATCTGTGAAGCCCCTTGTCCCATGTTAAGTAATCATGGGAATCACATCGGGTGGCAGAGCTTCACCTGTTCAACGGTGAGGAGATAACTCAGCTGGTAAAGGTTGAGAGACTGGAATAGAAATTCCGGAGACATGTGTGGCCACAGAGCACAGGCACAGAGGCTCAAGTAGGATCACCACGTGACAGCGTACCTACGAACGCAAATGACAGTGACAAATATCAGAGGTCTTCAGGACATCTGATGACACCTTGCATCACGGTGGTACATCAGGAGGTACTGTCACAATGAGCAAAATTTCACAGTGTCTCAGAAAGCTCATCCCTTAGTCTATAGATACACCACCCCGGTGCTCCTGCTCGTACTTGAGCTCAGAAGCTAAGCAGGGTCGACCTGGTCAGTACTTGGATGGGAGACAGTTAACCCAAACTTACTGTTTGACCCAGTGACTTTCAGAAGAACAGAACGTCTTCATTCACAATAGGCTCAACTTGACCCACAACAATGCCCATCAACCCGAGAGTGGGTATGCACAGTGGAAGACGAGGCTGCCAACTGTAACAGAAAGAAGAGGCTGCTGACAAAATCAGTGTGGACGGATCCCAAGAGTATTATGCCAAACGAAGAGGCCAGGCACCATGTACCATTTCACTTGAATGCAATTCTAGAACATTCAAGACTAAAGTGACAACAGATAGTGGTTTCCAGGGGCTAGGAAGAGGGCAGGAGGGGATTGTGTTTTCTCGGGTGATGGCGTCTTTTAGTTGGTGACAGTCATGGTGGTTATGAGTTCCCTACACTTGTCAAAACTCATCAAAAATGTTCACTTAAAGTCGCTGACTTTCACTGTCTGCAATTAAATTCCCATAAAGCTTATTTTTAAAAGCGGCTTTATGTCACTATCATTAATGGCAAATCACTACTCACTGCCAAAATAGCCCGCAACTGTGAAAACAAATACATACATTTTCAAAGGGTCAGAGAAGAAAACAGACAGCCCAGCTGTTGTGCATGCCTGTGCCCCCTAGTCGAGTCTGTCTTTGTAAGCACTGAGATTCCAGCTGGGGGTCACATCTGCAGAGCCTTCCCACTGTGCCATAGACCACCTGAGCTGCATGACGACCATAGGAAGGAAGACATTTTGAGTCTATGTAGCATCAGTCTGGTGTGGGGAAGCTGTGGTGATGTGAGCATGCTAGCCGATGCCAGCTGACAACCAGGGCTGTATTTAGCAAGATGTGATATCATCTGTGGTCCACGCGAAGGCTGATGAGTGCTTCGTGTCTCCAGGATGTTCCACATACTGTTTCCCTGGCTGGGATTGCTTTTCCTTCAGATATTTGCTTGGCCAATGCCTCCTTACCCTTTGGGGTCAACCCCCCCCCCATTTTGTAGTCCAGCTGCCCTTGGACTCAGCACCAGCTCATTCTTCTCAAGGCATTTGAATAAGTAGTTTGGTGGCTGAGAGAACTTCCTGTGTGCACTTGTCCCCTCTCTCTGACTGATCGGAGGCCCCAGCAGGCTAGCGACAGGCGGGTCTAGACTGCCCGGTGCGGTTTCCCCAGAACCCACAGGAGGACCTGTCACCTGGCAGGCTGCTTCAGTTTTCCTTGGCTGCACAATAAAGTACCCTGAACTTGGCATGTGGATCAGAACCCAAGGTCTGACTTAGCTAGGTTCTCAATCAGAGTCTCAAGGGCTTCAATCAAAGGCTGGGGAGGTGGATCAGTGGGTAAAGTGTTTGCTATGCGAGCATGTGGACCTGAGTTTCGTGAAAGCTGGACTTGACAATATGAACCTGTAACCCTGGTGCTGGGGAGGCAGAGATAGACAGATCCCGGGGCCTCACTGACAGGATCATCTACCAAAGCAGTAAACCTCAGACTCAGCAAAGAGACCCTGTCTCAATAAGATGGAGAGTGATAGAGGAAGACACTCAGACCTCTGGCCTTCATGTGTACATGTGTAGGTGAACACACCCGCTCACATGTGCACACACTTGCACAAACCATGTGCACACACATGAAGATTGCAGGCGAGATGTGGTGTGGTCCTTTTCCACACTCCTGGAGCTGTTGAAGGATTTCTCTCCTGCAACTGCAGAACTCTTAGCAGTCACTGTGTGTGTGTGTGTGTGTGTGTGTGTGTGTGTGTGTGTGTGTGTGTTTGGGGCATGGGTAGATATGTGGGGGTGTGTAGGAGTGGGTGTGGGGAAGAATCTCTGGCTTCAAGACACCCTTCAGGGGAAGTCTTGGATTCTCTTTTAAGGATCCACCTGATTAGGCTAAGTACACACAACTTAATCTCCCCATTAATTAAGTCAGGGCCAACTGTTTGAAGAACCTTAATTACATCCTCAAAAATCCCTTTACCTTTGCCCCATCACGTGATCAAATCATGGGATTTAAATCCTACTCTAGGCACCAGTCCCACCTCCACAGAAGGGGGAGAAGTCTTAGGGTCCTCTGTAGAGTGCAGCCCGTCACTCCAGCTTTCAATCTTCTCTTAGGATGGACAAGGCCCTGTAAAAGTTTCCCGCATGCCGTCCTCTGCTCAGCCGGCCTCCTGCACCGGGACTTCATGCCATCCTCACTTGCTGCCATCTTTGTAATGTTACCCTCTGAGACTGGCTCAGAGGCCCCTGTCATTCATGACTTGCTTCCTGTCTCAGTCTCAGACTGATGATGTCAGAGTCTACCTTCCCTGCTATGGGAGGCCGCGTGGAATGAGTCCCCTCTTGCCCAGACATGGCTGTATATTTGAAAACAGGGAGTCACGTGGAAGTTGGTTCACTCTGAAGATACCTTCTGGGCTCTTTTCCTCTCCCTCTCTTTCTCTACTTCCAAACGTGGTGTGTGCCCCTGTGTCTCTGAATTCCTGTAGGCACATAATCCTATGACGACAAGCAGGCGTTGCGTATCGCTGGCTCAGCCTGCTGATCACACCTTCTGTTTTGTTTTCTATTTGCGGAGGCTTCTAAAGAGGCACCTTTGAGGCTGTTGTGACCAGGAGTCCTGTCGGCAGCTGTGACTGTAATAGTTCCTATTACAGCACTCATCCAACTCAAGAGGACCATCAAGAGCCCAGAAATTGCCCCTAAGCACAATCCAATGTCGGGTGTTTCCAGGACTGGCCCATCTGGTCCGATCGGGAGAAGGAAACCGACAGACACGTGTCTCTTGTTCCTTCCTCTGCTGGAGAGGTTTTGAAAATTACCTGAACATCTGAGGCCCCGAGGACTGGGGCCCCTGAGCACTCTCTCCATCCCTGAAGGTAAGAGTTCCTTCCAGGTCCCTGTTTCCAGAGCCTACAGGGCAGCTGGCTTTCAACAGAGCTCTGCTGTGGGCAAGATATTAGCTGCCAGTTGCCTAGAGAGGGAAGGAGGGAGCCAGGCCTCTGGCCTGCAGGATGGCCACGGTATCCCTGATTAGATTCAGGCCTGGGATTGTTGCCAGGGTGGCTGCAGGTGGAGGCTCGGAACACCCATTCATGCTGTCCCTGGGTGCCAGCTGGACCTGGGCAAGGGTGCTGTCTGTCAGGACTTCCTGTTGTTATGGGACTTCAGCCTGTGTAGAGATCTGTGCACGTGCATACTGCAGTATTGGTTCACAGATGAAATCAATAATGACATGATCCTAAGACCTTCTTCCTGTCACGTGACAGGCTGTATCATTGTACCATATTGTCAAGTGGATTAGCAAGAAAGGCAATGTGGTTGGAATTTTCTTTGGGCTGCCAACCAGCTCCCAAATAAAGACACGGAGACTTATTATTAATTATGAATGCTCGGCCTTAGCTTAGGCTTGTCCCACTAGCCCTTTTAACTTAATTTAACCTGTCTCTATTCATCTATGCTTGCCTCAGGGCTTTTTATCTTTCTTTCATTCTGTATACCCTGCTCTCCTGATTCCTCCATGTCCATCTGGCTGGCCCGTTGATGTCTCCCTGCATTTCTTTTACTTTCTTCCCCTGAGCCTAAATTTCTCCTCTTTCTCTCTCTACCCAGAAGTCCTGTCTATACGTCCTGACTAGTGATTGGCCATTCAACTCTCTGGTAAACCAATGACAGCAGCATATCTTCACACAGTGTTCAAATATCCCACAACAAGGGAATCTCTCTCTCTTTCATGCAGTGGATGTTCATGCTAGCACTCATCCTTTTGGCTAAGATGAAGTATAGTATCTGTTCTTATCAGTTTATTATTTCTTATTTTTAATTATGTGCATTAGTGTGTATCTATGTGTGAGCATGTGCATGAGAGTGTAGTTGCTGAAGAGGCCAGAAGAGGGCATTAGATCCCCCTGGAGCTGGAATTCCAGGCAGTTGTGAACTGCCAGATATGTGTGCTGGGAACTGAACTTGGGTCCTCTGGAAGGGCAGTGTATGCTCCTAACTGCTGGGCCATCTCTCTAGCCCCTACTCTAGCATTTTTTTTTTTAAATTGTGTGTCAAAAATGTTGGTAATCTGTTATATGTGGGCTTTATTTTTTATTTTTTTAAAGATTTATTTATTTATTATGTATACAGTGTTCTGCCTGCATGTCAGAAGAGGGCACTGGATCTCATTACAGGTGGTTGTGAGCCACCAATCATGTGGGTGCTGGGAATTAAGCTCAGGACCTCTGGAAGAACAACCAGTGCTCTTAACCTCTGAGCCATCTCTCCAGCTCTCCTCCAGCATTCTTTAATGTTTTCTGTAGCTTTGATATCCTTTCATACTAAAAGCTGGGGGGCAGGGGAATCAAATCAGATAACGCAGATGGGGAACAGGTATTGTGACAAAGGACAAGCCTTTGACTCTTTGTCCTGTGGAAGTTCTTCACCCCGAGACAGTTGGGGACTACTTTAAGTGGACGACAGATAAATAAACTCTGGGGCCTTCACTGTTGCCTGCTAAAGCATGCTTTCAATAGCATTGTCAAAAAACAGGAGAGCTGTCGGTTGTGGAGGCACAAGCCTTTAATCCCAGCACTCAGGAGGCAGAGGCAGGCAGATCTCTATGAGTTCAAGGCCAACCTGGTCTACAAAGTGAGTTCCAGGACAGCCAGGGCTGTTTCACAGAGGAACCCTGTCTCGAAAAACCAACCCAAACCAAGCCAAAACAAAACCAACTGGAGAGCATCACGGCCCAGAATGCTTGCTGTGAGTCTCTTCTAACTAAAGCAAGCTCAGTTGCTAAAAGTCAATATGCTGTGCACATGACCAGCAAGGATTGGGGGCTTGCTACTGAGCAAAACCCTACAAAGGCCCTTATCTGGTGCTGATAGCACCAGATTTGAGGGTCACTTGGCTGCTCCGGATGGAGTTAAACCTGCTCCCCGTCAGCAGACAAATTAAAGGCATAGGTGGGGTGTCTGCACTCAAGAAAAGTGTTTTTTGAAACTGTGCCCATAGCTGAGGAACAATCTTCAAACCTTAACCCCCACCAAAAAATGTCAAAAGCCTGCTGACTGTGGCTATAGAGATGACTCAGTAGTTGAGGATGCTTTCTGTTCTTGCCAAGGCCAGAGGCTTTTGTTGGGGACCCTGCACCTGATTTCATTGTGTTTACTCCCCCAGTGACCTTTGCTGGGTCATTACATGAAGGGGTGTTTGCTGGAATGGAAAGGCAGCTTGTAATAGGAGGAACATTGGGTGAACCTGACCCGACCCAGAGCCTGGAGTTTGGGGAGGATGGGGGACAAGGACAGATCTCCGGGGAGACAAAACTCACCTGAGACCTGACAGGAAACCAGATTCCTGGAGGAACCTGAGGGAAAGGTCAGGTTGGGGAGGGAACAGCATGTGCAAAGGTCCTGGGTGTTGTAGAGCCTGCTCTGTCCAAGCAGAGGGACTCCGGAAGTGCCTCAAAGGAGTAGTGATAGGAAGTGGGTCTTGTTCTAGGGATTGGATGCAGGGTACCAGGATGTGAGGGGACACGGGGCTGCTGAAGGGGCCTGCAGGGTGAGAAGGAGGTGCCTGGCCTAGGGATTCCCAGCTGCATGTTTCTGTGGGGACAGACCCAGAGATTCTTAGCCTGCAAGTGACTTCCTGACCACGGTTATGTCCCTGGATGGTGCTGAAATTATTAAAGTTGTGTGTGTGGGGGACAAACAGTCCTCTTGGCCACAGCTGTGTGAAGAGGAGTTAAGTATTTCCTCACGTAACACAAGTAACACAGGTGTCCAAATGTGCGTGTGCGTGTGCGTGTGTGTGTGTGTGTGTGTGTGTGTGTGTGTGTGTACACTCAGGGGAGGATTACAAAAAGTAGGTAAATCAGCAACAGGGACACTGAATAATTAAGGGGTGACAAGTGGTGGCCGCATTTCAAGGAGGCTCATTCCTCAGCCTGTCACCTTCCCTGGGCTGTACGGCAAAGCCCTGCTGAAGATTCCCTTAATTAAAGTTTATGTCTGTTTCCTCGGCCTTCATTCTTACAAACTGGGTGACACCGTCTCTGAACAATGCTTTTCTGCGCAGAAGAGTTGGATCATCGCCACCACCTTCCCTCTTCTCCCTGTGGAGGAACTGTCACCTGAGCCTCCTCAGGTCATCCATCGTCCTTGAAGGATCCATCCTGAGGCATCATCTGAAAATCATGGCTCCTGAGACAGAACAAAACATGCTGTTTGCTGCCAGGACGAGCTTCCCTCCTGCAGAGTCTAGAGCCAGCCCATTGCCCGTGCTAACGACCTCTGTCCCCGGTGTGGCCCTTCCTGTCTGTCTCTTCTGGAGCTGTACTGTTGACATCTTCTCTCCTGGTGACCCTGAAGCCCTGAGAGGCCTCTTGGCTTGGCATGGTCTCTTTGCCTTCCCCAGCTTGCTCTCTCGATGCCCATGAGTGTAATTTGACTGCATCCCTGCCATGCTAGCCACCTGCCCCACTGTGGGGAAGGACGCTCTCAAGTTCAAGGTCCCTGGCAGGTAAGCAGCACAATTTCACATTCACAGACATCCTCTCCCTCCCGCATCAACTGCCCATCAGGAAAATCGGAGCTTGGTGCAGCTCATGAACGAGCAGGTGATGTATGAGCCTGTCTGCGGGTGCCGGGTCCTGATCTGTGTCCCTGTGAATAAGAAGCCACTTAAGAGTGTCAGGCAAGCAGGGCTGCCCCTCCACCATGTTTAACTTTGACTGGGCTTTTGTGGAATTTTGGGGCGGTGACATGGCAGAGCCCATGTCATCAGATCAGCACCACAGAGGCTGAGTGCAGAATGGTGTCAAAGGTCCGGTCCTTCCCAACAGGGCATTCTGTGTTGCCAGTATGAGTCCTGCCCAGGGGCCCACAAGACCAGTGTTGGCCAAGAGAGCTGGGTGAGGGGCCTGGGAATTTGGATCAGAGACTTCTGTCAGAAGATGAAGGTCATCCAGGCACAGCCTACAGATTCTGCCCCACACCATCCATTCTGTCCCCAGGGGATTGGTCTCAGGTCAGTAGTGGGAGTGCTGTGTCTGTCTCCTGCTCTTGTTTTTTGTTTTTGTTTTTGTTTTTCGAGACAGGGTTTCTCTGTGTAGCTTTTGTGCCTTTCCTGGAACTCACTTGGTAGCCCAGGCTGGCCTCGGACTCACAGAGATCCGCCTGGCTCTGCCTCCCGAGTGCTGGGATTAAAGGCGTGCGCCACCACCGCCAGGCTTGTTTTGTTTGTTTTGGTTTTGTCTCCTGTTCTTTTTGTGGCCTACACCTTCTCTGAGACCTGGTCTGACACCTGCCCTGTGCCTCGGTGTTAACTTCACAGTCCTGGTGGCACTTCATGGTGTCGTGGCCCTTGTAGGAGAAGTGGGATCCTGGCGCATCTGAGATTCACTGAAGCTGTCTTTTGTGTTTCTCTCTCCAAGTGCAGGCGTCGCAGGAGTGATCCCCAGTGGCACTGCCCACCTCCACTGACCCCCTGGCTTCCTGAGGCAAGAGCATTTGTGTAGAACTGGTCTGTCACATGCTCTTCCCTGGAACCCTGAGTTTTTGAGTGAATGAAGAAAAGGAGGGTGGCATACAGAGGGTGGCAGTCCTCCAGGGGATGTGTCCTGTCCCAGGATCCCAGCTTAGGATGGGAAATGCTGCACCCTGGCCACCATGGCTCTTGTGTTTCCAACGTGGTATCCCCACATTCAACTGCTTTGAGAAGAGTCTACTCTCACACATTGTCTAGGTGACTGAGGACCTTGACTGCAACCTCAGCCCATCTGTTGGCCAGTGACACGTCCCTGGGCACCTTACACTCTTTTGGACAATTGTAGAATGTGTGAACAGGAGGACATAAAGAAAGAGGACCCACAGAGCCCGCCATGACTGAGTGGTGGAACCCGAGCCTAGAGTGTGTGAGCCCTGGATTCCTGCTGCTGAAGCAGGGCAGGAGATAATGATAACAAGGGCCCATGAACTACCCTGACTTTTCTAGACCAGACCAAATCTTTACTTTTCTTAGTCTCTTTTTAAAACTTTAAAATCATGACTCTAGTGACTGGAGAGATGGCCTAGTGGTTAAGAGTGCTTGCTGCCCTTCCAGAGGACTGGAGTTTGATTCCCAGCACGAACATGATCACTCACAGCTGTCTGTAACTCCAGTTGTAGGGGATCTGACTCCCTCTTCTGACCTACTCCAGCATCAGGCCAGCATGTGGTACACAGACATACATGCAGGCAAACTGTCAATACATATATAAAAATAAAAGAATTAGAAAACATTTAAAAATGTATTGAGATAAATTAATATAAAATCCACTCTATAAAGGAATATAATTGAAGTCATTGAATTTTTTTGAGATAGGGTCTCACCATGTAGTCCTGGCTGTCCCGAACTCACTCTGTAAACCAGGCTGTCCTCTAACTCACAGAGATCTGCTTGCCAATGCCTCTTGTGTGCTGGGATTATAGGCATGAACCACCACACCCAGCACTGAGTGCTCTTTAACATTTACAAGGCTGGAAGTTCATCACCACTTTTCTAATTCCAGAACAAGTGTCGCCCTGTGCCCACCAGGACTGTTCACCTTCACATAGTTGTCCTTCGCCGTCACCAACTTATTTCCTGTTCCTGTGGACTTGGCTGTTTGGGAGGGGTCACAGGCACAGAATTGCACACCTGCATGCCTTCTGTATCTGGCCTCTCTCACTGGCACAAGGCTCTCAAGAGTGTGAAGTCCTTCACCTCTTTTAGTTTTAAGCAACGTGCACATCCATTTTTAGTTTTCAGTTTTAAGTGAGCAATATGTTAAATTACCTTACAGAGGCAGACAAACTCCCAACTGTTATCAGCTTGGGTAGTCAGGGAGCCTGACCTCAGTGAAGCCGAATGAACCTCAGGTCCTTTGCACAGCCCTTTGGGACTGGAAACTGGGGAAGCTGCTCTACAGCCCCAGGAATTTTGTAACTGGGATATGGGAGCCCGCCTTGGCTGTCACCATCAATGCCAGGATTGAATCTGTAAGTTGAGCTTTATTTACAAAGTGTTATAAATAATAAAAGCTGCTGCAGTTATAATGAGAGATAAACAGCACAAAATGATTCGGTAGAAAGGAAGCAGATACAAATCAGCCCCAGAAGGACTTCATTAGGGGAGTTTAGGGCATCATGGCCACAGAGGGTCACGATGGGGCCCTGAAGAGGGAGAGCGAAACTTCAGGTCTGGAAATGAGCCTCATTAGGAGTGGTAGCCAACACAGCCTGATGGGGGCCCTGCTGTCAGTGCAGAGAAGAAGAAATCGCTTGCTTATTTATTTATTTAGGAAGTAAGTCTCACACCATGTGACTTAGCCTTCATGCCAGGGGCCACAAAGCAGGAAGGCACCAGAAAAATGTAATTTAAGATTGTCTTAGGCTTGGGTATGGAGGTGAGGATGGGGTGGGAAGGAGCCAGGATTGCAGTCTCAAGTGGAAAGGAGACTTCCGCGAGGCCACAGCAGGCTCTGTCCAGAGAGGGCTTCGGGGGCAGCGGACGGTGGAAGAGACAGTGTGTGTGGTCTGATATCTGGGAGAGGGGTAGCTAGAGGGTGTGTACCCTAACGCAGAGCAGGTGATCTGAGAAGACAGAGGGTGGACACTGTAGTCTGTCTCACATCTCATCTCCAGCCAGCAGGTCATGTAAGAAGCGTGAACAAATGCAAGCAAACCTTTCAGAACTGTCCCTTGACCTTCCTTTTGGTCAGGGGTCAACCTTGGCTCTGAGATTCACTGTGCTGGTGCTCTTTCCTATGGCTCCCTGCACAGCCCCGTTTATAGTTTCTCTGGTTTTGCGTATTCCCAGGATTCCCAGGGCCACCGAGCCCTTTGCCCCTCCTGGCGGTGTGCCACCTGGGTGAGAGGCTAACTCAGAACAGACAGTTACAAGTGTGGACCGGATACTTGCAATGCGGACTTGCAGGCTCTTTTCTGTGAAAATGTCTGTGAGGTCCAAATGTGTCCTCATAGCAGACTATAAAAGTGGCTCCCCCTGTCGTGGATCAGTCCCTCCACTGGAAGACAGTAGTTCTGGGGACTGAGGCCAAGGAACTGAAAGGGGAAGGTGACAATTGGCTTGAGGCTGTCACAGAAGCCCATGATGCAACCCTCATGACACAGGGTCCTTCTTGGGACCCGGGGAAGTTCCCTGTCCTCCCTCTCTGGACCAGCTGAAATCAGGTTCCCCATCACCTGTAATGGGTCTGATGGTGGCTCTGTGTTAAGTCTCCCACCTGGCACCCACTGTCACTACATTGCTGTGGGCTTGAGAGCTGGGGATCAGGAGCCCTGCCCCCCATCCCCGCAGTGTTGCTTTGAGGGTCGAGAGGCTCGGAGGCAAGGGTGGAGGTGCTAACCGACAGCCCTCTCAGCGAGGGGGCATCACTCCTCTTGTTTCTATACCTGCACCTTCAGGTGTAGGCCAGACATATTTACCCAGAGCACCAGACCTGGATAGAGACGTGCTCAGAGGAAAATGACCTGCCTGGGGATCTGCACGGGACCTGTAGTTCAGTGCTGAAGCCTAGGATCTTGCAGGGCTCTCTTCAGAACTCTCCCTGCCTTCTGTGTGCCCTTGACACCACAATGTGGCTTTCTGTCCTGTTCTATGCCTGGTCCCCAGGTCCCTGCCACTCTGTGGCTTGACAGTCTTTCTGCACACACTGATCCGGCCCTTTTCAGAACTGCATTGCTCCAAATAGCCTCCATTCAGCCTCACCTAGGACAAGACACACTGCTTTGCTTTCTCCTTTGACAGCCAAGTGTCTCAGCTCTCCCCCGCCTGCTCCTCAGAGCTCTGTGATGTGACCTGGCGCAAGTACCTCAGCCTCTCATTTCTCAACTCCCCAGTTGAAGATAAATCAAGCCTGCTTCAAAAAGCCCTGGCCTGACGCATAACTGGGATCTTAAATGACAAAGTTCTGATTTTTTTTTTTTTTTTTTTGTAATTCAGCTTTTCCTCCAGGTCCTCAGAGACCATGGGGTGAATTGTTCTGTTGGCATGGCCAGATTTGGAGGGTCTTCCTCATGAATCCCCTCTTTGGGACCAGATCTTACACCTTCCCAGCAGGATCTGCCTTGAGGTCTGAGGAGAGAAATGGGATGTCATCCACTGTGCCGTGAGGAGAAATGAAAGGGCTTTCTCTTCTCTCCCATGAGGGCTCAGATCACCCTGGTGAGGGTGACTGAGTGGGCGCTCTGAGCAGCCATGTCTCCAGCAGGAGTATCTCAGAAGGGAAGACCATGGCTTGAATTTGATGGGATTGATCCTGAACCTTGTTCAGACGCCGAGAAGAAGCAAACTTCCACAGAGTGTGAGGTGGGTCCTGTTGTGAGTTTGGGGCCAGATGTGCCTTAAAGATGGGGTGGACTTGGAGCATCATGTTTTTGCCGTAGCCCTTCCTCTCTGGGCTTGGAACAGCTGTCTAGAAAAGGCAGTTTCAACCCCGTCCCCAGTGCACCTTTGGGAAAAGCAGTACATACCAGTTACACGCGCTCAGGGAGGGCGCTGCAGATCCTGCAGCTCTCAGCAGGTGCAGAAGGCCCTGGGTGCAGACCAGCTCTGTTCAGTTTCTCATCTGCTTCTTGAAGCAGACGGTCAGGCCTGGCGGTGGGGACAGGCAGACAGGGGCTGCTCTAAGACACCAGGAAGCCATCAGTGTCTCCAGTGTAGAGTCCCTTTGAAGTGCTGACCAGGACCCCCTTCCTGGACGTCCCAGTGAAATCTGCCCTCTGGATAGGGTCAGTCAGTTCGGACCCTGCCATTGTCTCCTCTGGGATTCCCTTCTACCCACCCACAGAGCAGGGCTGGCTTTACCTGGAAGTCCCAGCATTGTGAGGAGACCCAAGAGAGCTGGCTGTGTGGATAGGCTGTACCTCCTTCCAAGCAGAAGTCATGGTGACCACCCTCTGCTAATAGACACAACACTCATTGCCAAGACTCCATGTAGCAGAGGATGCCACTAACCGAGCAAGTAGACTCTGGTACTTCTGGCTCAGAGACCAGTGTTCTCAGTGACCAGGCTCATACTCAGGAGCACAGGGGCTGGAAGGGGCTCCCTGCTGTTTCTGATAAGAGTAGACACATTCACAGCCTTATGAAGTGTGGTGCACGGTGGCGGGGGGAGGTTCCTCCCCATCCCTCAGATGTGTGTGTATGTGTGTGTGTGTGTGTGTGTGTGTGTGTGTGT
>CABHPQ010002083.1:27143-40491 GCA_902168405.1 Peromyscus aztecus
TGTGTGTGTCCCTCCCCATCCCTCAGATGTGTGTGTATGTGTGGGGGTTCCTCCCCATCCCTCAGGTGTGTGTGTGTGTGTGTGTGTGTGTGTGTATGTGGTTCCTCCCTATCCCTCAGGTGTGTGTGTGGGTTCCTCCCTATCCCTCAGGTGTGTGTGTGGGTTCCTCCCCGTCCCTCAGGTGTTGCTCGGACCTCAGTGCTCCCTTAGCCCCTGAGACTGGAAACCCTGCGTCTGGCACTTGCCTTCACACGTTCCTGCTTTTTTTCTATGGAGCAAGCATGCTCAGGGTACCATGGCTCCCTGATGCCAACAGCGACCAACCCTCAGCCTGGTGTCCAGCCCAGCATGAAGGGACTGGGCCCAGGCAGGCTGCAAATGTGGGGATGGAGGCCAGTCTCATCCAATGACAGGAGCTGCAGTTTGTGTTGTGTGTGTCATTATAGCGTCATCCTGTTGAGGTAGGTCACTGCCATCAGTGAGGCCGTCAATGACTGGGGCAACATGCTGGGAAACCAGAGGCTTGAATGCATTTGTTCTCTGTTCTCATGGCTAGTATTCTAAAATAATTTGGGAGGGGAAATTAAACCCAGGCCCTTGCATATTGTGCTGGCTAGTTTTATGTCTACTTGACTTAACTGAAAGGAGGGAACCTCAATTGAGAAAATGCCTCTATATGATCCTGCTGTGTTGTGGTTTGAATGAAAATGGCTCCCATAGGCTCATAGGGAGTGGCACTATTAGGAGGTGTGGCCTTGTTGGAGGAAGTGTGTCACTGGCTTTGAAGTTTCAGAAGCTTAAGCCGGGCCCAGGGTCACTCTCTCTCTCTTCCTGCTGCCTGCTGATCCAGATGTAGAACTCTCAGCTCCTTCTCCAGCACCATATCTGCCTGCATGCTGCCATGCTTCCTGCCTTGATGATAATGGACTAAACCTCTGAACTGTAAGCCAGCCCCAATGAAATGTTTTCCTTTATAAGAGTTTACATGGTCATGGTGTCTCTTCACAGCAATAGAAGCCCAAACTAAGACAGACTGTAGGATACTTTCTAATTAATGACTGATGGGAGAGAGCCCAGCCCATTGTGGGTGGTACCATCCCTGGGCTGGTGGTCCTGGGTTCTATAAGAAAGCAGACTGAGCAAGCCATGGGGAGCAAGCCAGTAAGCAGCACCCCTCCATGGCTTCTGCATCAGCTCCTGCCTCCAGGTTCCTGTCCTGTTTGAGTTCCTATCTTGACTTCCATTGATGATGAATGTTGATATGGAAGCATAAGCCAAATAAATGCTTTTCACCTCAAGTTGTTTCAGTCATGGTGTTTTATCACAGCAATAGTCACCCAAACTAAGACGTATCTGCTAGGAAACGCTTTACCCCTGAGCCACATCCCCAGTCCCATTTTTCACTTTTTTATATTGTGACACTGTCTCAACTCAGGCTGTAGCCCAGCATGCTCTTGAATTTACCATCCTCCTGCCTCAGCCTCCTGAGTGCTGGAGTCTGCCACCAGGCTTGTGCTTCATGGGTTCACATTCTACAGGGAAGAGAGATAATGGGTGAATGAGTATAAATTATAGAATAGTTTATGAGAGTGTGCATTGTTGCATCAAAGGAGCTGAGTGAATGAGATAACTTCCAGGTCAGGCAGCAGGGTCAGGGTTAGGATGTGATGACCTAACGAAGGCCAAGTCCAAGTGACACTGGGATGAGCTGCCTCAGAAGTGGTTCCAGAGTCAGACTTGGTGATAATGAGCCAGGGAAAGGCAGAGTATGGGAGGGGTGTGTGTCAGGCAGGTGTGCAGCCTGAACCTGGTGACTGTAGGGCAGCTCTGCTCCCTGAACTGAGGAACATCCTGCCACGGTACCCGAGTGGTTGAGAGGACTGGATGCTGGGGAAAGGCACCTAGGCAGAGGGCAAGGCAAGTGTCAGCCTGGGCCCTTTCCTGGGCTGACAGGAATTAATCACGTGGCAGCAGAGAGGAGACTCAGGCCGGCTGGCAGGTCACGTGCTTCTTCCAGACTCTCAGTCAGGCAGAGTGTAGTTTGAATATGCATGTGTAGCCCTTTGATAAGACCACAGAAAAAGAAAACTCTTTATTAAGTTTTTAAAGGTCATTCTGTGTGGCACGGTTCTAGCTTGCGTTTGTGAGCAGGCTGACGGCAAGGCTGATGATGGAGGGCAGGAAAGGCTCTTGACTCACATGAGCAGAGAGGAGACCTCGATTTGAGAGCAAAGCGCCCACTAGACCTTTCTCCTCCATGCTCGACTACTGTGCTTCACGAAAAGAGAAGGTGCATGCATGATCCCCCAAAATGATCTCCCTCTCCCTCCCTCCCTCCCTCCCTCCCTCCCTCCCTTCCTTCCTTCCTCAGTTGCTTCTGAAGGGTGTTTTGTCATACTGCTGAGTGACACCACTAATGTGCCTGGATCCTGAGCAGCTAGCCACTGGGCGTTGGGAAATCCGTGGAAGTGTCCTGAGACACACAGGAGAAAATTAAGACCCAGTGTGACTAATTCTACCACTCACAAGTGAGGATATTTCCCGGGAGCATTCTGATGTACCTCTGCCCATATAGGTGTGTGCTGGGTGAGGGTTGGGCGGGGGGCGGCGTGAGGTCGTGACGGGCGCAGTGATAGATCTAACACTTTTATTTTCTACTGTAGCCCAGCATAGCCATTTTCTGCATCATTCTACAATGACATCATAGGTTTTAAAGAGACCAACAAAGACTCTCCACGTCCTCTGACCCCCATCTCTTTCTTCATTCCCTTCTTTTCAACATTTGCAATGCTGCTCATTTTGTTTTCTAAACAAAGCTGCGATGGACATCCAAATGACCTCAGTGAGGAGTCAATCTCTGTGGGGTGTGTGTGTGTGTGTGTGTGTGTGTGTGTTCAGGTATATGTGTGTATGTAGAGGCCAGAGATCAACCTTGGGTCTCAGTTTTTCAGAAGCCCTCCTACACCGTTGGTTTTTGAAACAATGTCTCTCACTGGGATCTGACACTTGCCGATTAGGCTACACCAACCACCCAACAAGGCCCAGGTATCCCCGTCTCTGCTTCGCCAGCCCTGGGATTGTAGGTGTGTGCTATCATGCCCAGCTCTTCCGTGGGTGCTGGGGAGAGCGCGCCCGTCCTCACGCTCGTACAGCAAACACTTGACTGAGCTGTCTCCTCAGCCCCCCTTGCTCCCCCTCATCTTCTTTCCCTTCTCTCTTCCTTTGTTCCTGAGACAGGGGCTTACATAGCCTAGGCAGTCCTCCAGCTCACAGCCCTCCTGTCTGAGATTACAGGTGTGAACCACGAGAGCCAGCAAGAGGCTTTCTTAATATGAATTTAAATTGTCTTATTATAAGTTCTAACAGCCTGAGCCACCAGGTGAGTCAGGGTTAGGAACCTTCTAGACTCTAGATGAGGAGTCCACCACGTGACTTTCAGAGCCTGGGTTTGTTATCATCCCATGAGCTCACTGTGTCTCACAGAGCATTGGCTTTGCTCATCCGATCTGATAGACTTTGTAGTTTGGTTTCGGAGATTCCATTGCAGGAAGTGGCAGCCCCTTGTTTCACGTTCTCAGGAACAGATAGGGCTTTGTCCAGTGGCCATCGAAGTACAGACTGTCACAGACAGGCAGTCATCCCAGCAGAGCATTCCAGACTTGGTGGCCGCAGCTGCTCTGTGCCAAACCCAAGCATGGCCCTTCTTGGGCTCAGAAGTTGGTCTTTGGCTCTCAGCAGTTCTGGGACGGAGTCTGAGGTGGCAGGTGGCTAGCATCTGGCTCCTGGTTGTCGCAGATTCGCCCTGGCATGGGCCTGTGGTGCTGCAGGCCCAGGCATGTCTACAGCGCTCTGTCTGTGGCACCCCTACTTCATCTCCCTCTCACCTCAGTTCTCCAGCCCCTCCCGCACGGTTGTCCCAAGTTTCCCACATGTCCCAAGCCTATTTCACGGCTCTCAGGAGGCCGATTAGAGCTGTTCCCACTTCTGTGTTAAACGGTTTAACCACAGGCATCAGGCTGGGCCCTGTATCAGCTGCAATTTACCATTTCGATCACAGCCCCCCTCCCCCCCAGGCAACCGTGGGATTCTAGTGGCTGATCAGTGGGACTGGGGCCTGAGTGTCCCTGTCTCATTTCAGGGAACTGATGCGTGACATGACCCTGCAGGTGTGGGGAATCTAATCTCCTCTTCGATGGCTTTCCTCTGTGTGTGTGTGTGTGTGTGTGTGTGAGACCTGGGTTGGGAGGGAGGCTGTCTGCAGCCCGTTTGTCAGCCCCAGAAGTCTTGCAGGAAGATATTCAAATCAACCCAACTGCCAACACTCCCTGCTCCAGGAGGGCAGAACCCATGAGCCCTCAGGTCACAGTGTGCAGGAGGCCCCGGGCAAGAGAGGGGCAACGGGTGACATGACCATTGGCGGGAGATGCTAGGGAGTGGAATCTCAGCTGAGACCCCAAGTCAAGATGCCGGGGCCAGAGCCCAAGTCCCCATAAGTCTCTATGTCCTGGCCATGGAGGGGCTCCCCTTATGCTCTTCTCAATACTCCAGAGACCCCCTGTGTGGGTGCCTTGGAGCTGCTTTGCCATCCCACAATGTCCCAGAAGAACCCTCCTAGAGCACTTAGACTGTGTGCCCTTCCTGGGTCATGGGTGTTGGGTCACTGATCAGGTTTCCAGGTGGCAGGTGATGGATTCTATATTCAATCTCAAGGCAGGAAGAGGAGAAGTGTGCAGAGGTGGGAAGAGAAGCATGGGGCATCCCGGGTCTCCTTGAGGTGCAAGAGCCAGTCCAGGGTAGCAGGCGCAATCAAGAGAGCCTGTCCAGGTTCATCAGCCCGTCAGGTGAATTCAGAGCCCAGCGGGAACTGACCGTGGTGTCCTTGCAGGAGGCAGGACCGGATCAGAGTCTGCACCAGGGTCTTCTCTGCTCCGTCCTCCTCACAGTTCTGTCAGGAACCAACCTCCCTCCCTCTCTTCAAAAGATAGTATTGATTAGCATGCTGTACACACACACACACACACACACACACACACACACACACACCCCGCAATGCACTCTAAAACACAAACAAGCTCTTTATGTCCTAATACGATTTTTTCATCTGCCCTCAACTTGACCTTATATTTTCTCTCCACATCCGGGCTTCTAAAATGAGCATAAACCAACATTAGGGAAAGAGAAAGTGAGTCGGGTGAGGGTGAGGTGGCAGCTTCAATCTGTCAAATGGCCTTTTCCCTGCGGAAAATGCCACCAGATGGAAATGGATTAAGTCTGTCATAGAGCTGGTTACAGCCAGAGGTGAGGGGCTTTGGAGTAACTGTTGCCCGGATAATGCCTCATTGAAGACACTGGTGAATGATGAACCCAGGACACAGTGTACTAAACAGGGCTCTCTGGAGGGCTGACCTACAGTGAGTGAGTGTGTATGTGTGTGTGTGTGTGTGTGTGTGTGTGTGTGTGTGTGTGTTTATTTTATGAGTAGGTGTCAGAGAATGTAGCTCAGTGGATGGAGTGCACGCCCAGATTCACAAAGCCCTGGGTTTGATCTCTGGGATCACATATACCTGGCCTATGTTCTAGCACTTGTGACCTAGAAGCAGGAGGAATAGGCGTTCAAGGTCGTCTTGACTACATAATATATCTGAAGCCAGCATTGGGTAGAGAGCCTGTTTCAGAGAGACACACAAAGGGTTCTTTTAGGAAATTGGCTCACGTGGTTATGGAACGTGCCATGTCCAAAATCTGTGGGTGGGCTGGCAGACTGGAGGACCAGAGACAAGCCAACACCATAGCTCAAATCCAAAGTCAAATCCTGAGGGAGGGAGGCTCAGTCTGTTCTTCTAGTCAGGCCTGCAGCTGATTGGATGAGGCCCCGCCACAGTATGGAAGGCAATCTGCTCCCTTTAAAGTCCAGCGATGTGATGTTAATGTCACTCAGTGTCCCAGAGCCATCTAGAATAATGTTTAACCACATGTCAGCACCATGGCCCAGGCAGGTTGACATAAAGAATTACCCATTCACGTGGGCTCAGATTGTCAAGACTTTGCTGTCTGAATATGTGTTGTTGTTGTTGTTGCTGTTGTTGTTGTTGTTGTTGGTGTTGGTGTGTGTGTGTGTCCATTCTTCTTTCTGTTTCCCAGTTCAGGGTTTAGCTGTTGTTCCTTCTTGCCCACATTTCTTGAGAGTGCCTCTGTGCTTGAACCAAATGGCTCCTACCATTTCCTGGCCACTGTGATTGGTCTGGCAATGGGCATGTGACAGAAGTCAGGCCAATGAGAAGACTTCTGAGGCCCTGGGGAAGCTGTGGGTGCAGAGATTGTGGGGTGAGGGCCACTGGTGTCATCTCTTCCTGGTTTATTTGGCTTACACTTGCACATTGCTGTTCATCACTGAAGGAAATCAGGACAGGAACTCAAGCAGGGCAGGATCTTGGAGGCAGGAGCTGATGCAGAGGCCATGGAGGGGTGCTGCTTACTGGCTTGGTCCCCATGGCTTGCTCAGCCTGCTTTTTATAGAACCCAGGACCACCAGCCCAGGGTGGCACCACTCACCAAGAGCTGGGCCCTCTCCCATTGATCACTAATTGAGAAAATGCCTTACAGCTGGATCTCATGGAGGCATCTCCTCAACTGAGACTCTCTCCTCTCTCATGACTCTAGCTTGTGTGAAGTTGACCCCAAACCAACCAGTACACTCCCCAACTTGCTTTTTGGTCATGATGTTTCATCACAGCAGTAGAAACCCTATCTAATGTGATATATGCATATGTAGAAGACATCGGGCATCCTGTTCTATCTCTCTCTCTGCCTCATTTCCTTGAGACAAGATCTCTGACCAAAACCACAGCTAAGCTGGTGGCCAGAATGCCCAGCCATCCTGTCTCCCAACTCCCTAGAGTGGGGTTACAGGAGTGTTCCAAAGTACCCGACTTTTTAAAAAAGATTTTATTTTTTAAAGGTATGTATGTGCATGCATGTCTGTGTATGGGTTTGTGCATGTAAGTACAGGTACCCTTGGAGGCCAGGAGAGAGAATGTTGGAGCCCCTGGAGCTGGAGTTATGGACAGTTGTGAGTCGCCAGCATGTGTGCTGGGAACTGAACTCAGGTCCTCTGCAAGAGCATTGTGTGTCTGTAACCACTGAACAATCCCTCTAGCCCCATGCTTGGCTTCTTATGTGAATTATGGGAATCTGGACTCAGGTCCTGATGTTTGCCCAGCCCCAACCCCTGGCTTTGAAACCATGATACGGAGCGATGTGCCCATACGGCTGGATGTGCCCATGCCAGCCACCTGCCGTCGGCAGTCACCAGATGTCTGCTTTTCTCTGCACCTGCACTGTTGGCACAGCTTCAGCCTTTGTGCACACGCTGTCCCTGCTTATCCTTTGGGGTGAGGGGACAGGAGATGTGTCTTCATTCTCCTACTGCTGGCTATTTGGAGCAGTTCCACTTTGAGTCACAAAGGAGAAGTGTCATGAGAATTCTTATACATTCCTCCTGTGTACAAGCGGAAGTCCTTCCAACCAGTAGCTTCCATTTTGGGGGTGCGGGGTTTGATTTCAGCCCAGGTAAGGAATATCATTTTACCATAACCCCAGCCCCCATGAGAAATCAGCATCTCCCATTGCACACCCAGCCATTTACTGTGAGTGAGTGGCCGGTATCTATTCTATCTCATTTAAAAGGTGGCTGGTTTTTCCACACGGCACTCGGGAAGCCCATCCTCAGCCACATACTGAGGAATGGAATTGCCCAAGCAGTACAATTGGCAAAGTCGCCAAACAGTCACGTGTTCTAAAAGTGGTTTCCCCAGTCTCCCTCCTGTAGCTGGGGACAGTCCTACCCTCCCAGATACTTGGACTACGTTGGTGACATTGTACCTTCCTGCCTGAGGCCGAGACGTTCTGTGTGGACTGGCTATTCATTTTACCTTCTGTGAGGCTCTGGCCCTTCCCTCGTGCCTGGTTCTACTGGACTGCCTCTACTTTTCTCCTTTTCTTTTCTGAGGGTCTTGTCACTTACTCTAGGTGTTCATTCTGGTGGCTGCTTCCATCCCTCCAGGGTCAAACCGATACACATCCCACAGAGGGGAGTAGGGCAGAGGACAGGAGATCAGAGCCCAGGGGAGGCTGGCCCACAGGGACTGAGTGCCACCAGGAGATGGAGGGACTGGTAGATGGCTGAGGGCTGAAGAGCACTGGGACTTGTCTGACGTGATTCTGCTATGGTTGGCTCAGCGGAGCTCACTTCTTCGAGACGACTCAGCCTTGGCCATCCCAGGGGCCTGCGGCTCAGACCCAGGCCTTGACATGGTCATGTACACAGTTATCCCTGGCCCCTGTGTGGCAGCCCTGGGACCTGCTCTGCCCCGCTGTCATATGTGACTTCTCTCACATCCATCCCCTCCTGTGCCTGGCTGCTTCTCAGCCTCATTACACCCGGGCACGCAGACAGAGGTTCAGGCAAACGGCTCATGAAGCATCTTTTTAAAGGTTAATGGCGGCTGTTGAGGGGAGAGGGGGGCATGATTGGATGTGCTCTGTAATGGTGTACTGTTTTCAATTAAGTGAGAATAAAGAGTCCAGTGTTTTGGCAGACACCTGACTGGCTTACCAAGGAGCCTGGGAGCTGGACCATCGCCCCTGTGAGCTGTGTTTTTCCACTGATAATCTGCTCAGGGGAGGGCAGTGGGTCAGGGGAGCCCAAACTGAGTCCAACTTGGCTGCATGGCTGTATGGAGAGGGAATGTGCGGATGTCACACCCTGGCGAGGTGGCCTCTGGGAAGGAGGGTGTCTGAGCTCAACCCAGGTGCTCAGGAAGCAAGTTTGGACTGAAGTTGGCCCGGGGGAAGGAGGATATCACCAGAGATCTCTGCTGTGTCCCATGTCATCCAGTCCTCACCTTCATTCAGCACCATCTGAGCTGTTGTCAGTCAGAATGAGACAAGATTTGGCCACTGTGACAAAGGAGGATAGTTAGGGACACGAGCAGGCCGTCTCCTCCCCAGGCCTCAGTTTCCCCAAAACCCATGCAAATTCATTCACATATATGCCTATATCACAGTCATACTTACACACATTGACTCACATTCATAATTGTTCATGTTGGTTGTCAAACTGACTGGATTCAGAGTCAACTAAAGCATGAGCTTCCGAGTGAGGGATTGTCTAGATTGAGGTTAGCGCTTAAGAATGTGTGCGAGGAATTTTTCTTGGTCATATTAACTGAAGTGGGAAGACACATCCTGAATTTGGGCAGCACCTCCCAACAGCGGTCCACATAAAGGGAGATCCGAGGGAAGACCTTAGCTCTTTGACTCATAGACTTTTCAACTTGCTGGCAAGTCCAGCTGCTCTGCTGTTGCTGCTGCCATCACGGCTGCTGCATCCCTCCCCTGATGTCAGGACCCAGTTTCTGGGTGTTTCTAATGTGGACTGAAGACCAGAGGTCTCCAGGAATCCTCCAGGCCTGCAGCATGAGGTTGAGGCTGGAGGTGTCGAGCCGTATGGACTGAGCAGGCACTCAGCTCTCAACCTCTCCAGCGGGAAGGCGGCCATTGTCGGACTACAGCAGGTGGTATGTAAGCCAACCCAACAAATCCCATTTTAATATTCTGTTCCTCTAGAGAACTCTGATTAATTCTGTATTCATGTGCTCACACACTCATGCATACAGCCATTGCACACCCATTACACACGTCTACTCTCGTATGTCTATCTACCCATGCAACCATGTACACACGGCCATACACACTTCCCATGTGAACACATACAGGCACACACATACATTGACATTCATACACTCTCAATTACACACTCACATATACACATTTACACTCACACACCCATCTACTCATGTATAGTTGTGCTCATTCACACACACATGCATAACACACACCTACACAGACACATACTCTTACACATAAACACATCATACTCACTTTAACTCACAGGTGAGCAAGCCAGCCAGAATTAAAATGCCAGCATGCCTGGGCCTCCTCAGAGTCCCTAGGACCTGCTCATCATAGGAGGCAGTCCTGGATGACCTTGGTGACTCCCTCTCCTCTCCATGGCAACCAGTCTGACATCAGTTTGTCAGGTTAAAAGCCACGGGGTGACATGATCTCTCATGTTAATTCATGTAGGTCAGCTGATCAGCTGTTGATCATGCCCTGTGAGCTGAGGCAGCGGGCTCATGACTGACCCCTGCCACACAGTGTGTATTGGGGGTGGGTTTGGTACAGTTGGGCTGAGGCTGGGGTTAACTAGTGTGAATACAGCCCACGACAGTGGCTCACAGTGCTGACAGCATCCTCAAGGTTATATCAGACCTAGTGAGGTCCAGTGTATCCACCAGGAAGTGGGTAAAACATACAAATGCCAACTTGATGGACCCTCCCTCAACCAAGCCCCCTCAGTGGGGGAGGGGGTGACTGGGGGAGGCTCTGAATGTGTCCACACAGTGCTCTCCAGTGACTGGAGGTGACCAGGGCCGTGGAAACCCAGGCCAGTTGGCAGGCTCTAAACTGTGCGTTTTGTGCTCTCTGGTTGTGGGACACAGTGGGTTTGTGTCCTCACAATGTTGTCCCTCCTTCCAGGGTCACTTCCAAAGAATGCTAAGTGGCAAGCACCAGAGCTCGGCATTTGATGCTCTGTGGGGACCAAAGCAAACCTCCTTTGTGAGCCGTGACAGCGCCGCTGGCTGCGGTCCTTTAGCTAGGAGGGGACTTACTCGGCAGTTGCTCCATAAGCACCCGTGAAATCAGCCTGTGTTCTCTAGCCGGGCAGACTTTGATACTGAGGAGGGGCCCTGTCCCAGTCTGGCTCCAACTGGAGAGCAGAGTCCAAAGCAATGGCCAAAACAGCCGCTTGTGCCAGTTGCTCAATGGGGCGAGAGATTTCTTGTGAGCCTCTGACACGGTGATTGCCAGCTCCTGACCCTGCTCAGCTGGGCTGGGGTATAAGTCCGGCTGAAGCCGGCGCTCATGTGTGGTGGGGGCTCTTTGAGGGCTCTGACTGCTGCAGTCAGATGCTCTTCTCCACTTTAGCCTCCTCTCCCGGGCCACCCCCGAGCCCAGGTGTCCAGCATCACATGAGGAGTGCAAGCCACGGTCCTCAAGGCATCGGGAGGAGGCTGCATGCTCTGCTTCCACCCTCCTGTCCTTGAAGTGGGGTCTGGGTTGTGTGTAGGGGCTGGTGCATGGGATGCCAAGGGCTACCATGGCAGAGAAGGATGAATCTTGATGTGTGACTCCCCCCCCTCCCACTCCCCAAGCAGGGTTACTGCTCTCTGTCCCAATTTTTGCCCCTTGGGACCTCAAAGGGAGGAACTTCCACTGAGGATCAAGTGTCTCTCACTCACTCCGTCTCCCTTCGGTCTCTGCCAGGCAAACACTGGCAACCCTTTTTGCAACTTCTCTGGGACAAGTCACTGTCCCAGCTCTTGCTGTGCCCTATGATGTGGGTCGCTGCTTTGGCTTGTGGCACTTGTGCAGTGGTGACAGCCCAGTCATACAAGGCACCCATCTTGCCCTAGGCTGAGAGAATTGGGCTGGGGGAGCTAAGGAGGCCACTTTTCTTCCTTCCTATTTCTGTGTGCCTCCAACTCTTACTTGAATCTTTTCTGTTTCTATCAGAAGTCCCTGGTGACATCCCAGCCCTTCTTAAGCTGCTTCAGCCTGGTCACCAAGGCCAGCCCAGCCGCACTCAGCTCTTCTCCTGTGCAGGTTCAAACCCCCATTCCCTTCCTGATGGGAACACATGGCTTGTCACAGGGGAAGCCACATGTGAAAGCCACACAATGCGCCTGGGACCCACTCTCCTGGTGTCCTTCTGCAATAAACACAAGCCCAGCTGTCCTCATGAAGCACCCTCTGTATACACGGGGCCAGGGGCCCATGGAGGGGGCAGTGTGTGCTGTGCTGAGGACCAGGCCTGATGTCTGCAGCAGGTGCCTCCACGGTTCCTCGAGAGCAGGAGGGCAGTGCATGACTGACCCTGGAAAACCGATTCCCCAGGCCCACTGTGCTTCATGAGTCAATGCTGACTTCTTGGTGGATGGCTGGGAATTCTACGCATCTTCTGCTGTTCCCACCTACACACCAGCAGCAGAGCCCACACATACTGTATGCCAGGCCCCGAGCTAAGTGTCTCCACTCTCCTAGTCCTCACAGCAGCTCTATGAGATGGGATCATGATCATCCCTGTTCTGTAGATGAGCCGATGTCATTCTGAAGTCTCTCAGCTCGAGTGTGGTGTAGCTGGAACTGGGTCTCCACCCTAACCACTCACTAAGAACCTCCCAAGAGGCCACTCTTAGCGATTAGAGGGAATTTCTCAGAGGTTTTATTGTGGCCCCTGGAAGGGTAGAGTGACTGTTACCAGTTTTTAGGGGTAGAGCCTGAGTCCCCACAGTCCAGCAAGCTCGGTTTGGTCACTTGTTGGCAGTATGCCAATAAAAGAGACAACAGTAGCAGAAAAACCGAGAAAGGCTGTTTATTCAGTGGCCATAGGAGGAGGAAGAGCAAATCCAGAGGTCCAGTGGACCCCTGGACCATATCAGGTCCTGACAGGAGGTTTAGATTAGAGGTCTGCAGAGCTAAGCAGTCCTGGTCAAGGTGCAGCCCTGCCCACTTGGTTAAGGTGTGGTCCCGCCCACCACTGACCCATCATTGTCTCAGCTCATCTCTCCTGCAAGGTGTTCTGGCAAGCCAAGACTCTGAAATCTCATTCTGGGGACAGATTCCTTCTCTGGCTATTACCAGGTTTCAGTGGTCTCCTTCCCCCAGCATCTGGGAGCATCAATTCCTTGGGAGTCACTGTCTCCATGGTCTGATTCGCCCATTGTCTGGACGGTAACCCTGGCCTCACTCTTGGTGACCTCTCTGCCAGGAGCCCCATCCTGTGGCCACTCCTGGGCTCTGTACCTCTTCTTCCTTCAGGAGTCAGAGGAGATGTCTCCTGTTTCCCCGTGTCCCATCCAAGCACACCTGACCCTCACCACACCACTTCACTGCCATCTTACCACTTGCTGCTTGGTGCAAAGCCACCCCTCCTGGGAACCACTGTTTCCAAAGGCTGCTGAGTACCGGACATCAACCCAGTTCTGACTCCATTCATCACAGCCCTGAAGGGCCTTCTTGGCTCCAGAGAACCTCAAAGCATTGATTGTGGGGCCAAGCCTAGAAAGTGCCGGGTCCAGGCATTTATTTTTAAGGGTCTCTGTCAACGTTAACAATTTGCTTAAAGAGTGCATATCAAAATTCCCAGCCAGCCGGGCGTTGGTGGCGCACGCCTTTAATCCCAGCACTCGGGAGGCAGAGCCAGGTGGATCTCTGTGAGTTTGGG
>CABHPQ010002084.1:0-19703 GCA_902168405.1 Peromyscus aztecus
TCTGTTTCCCCTTCCCAAGGTGATCTGTATATTCCTCTTAGTGTCCTCCTTGTTTCCTAGCTTCTCTGGAGCTGTGGGTTGTAGTCTGAATATCCTTTGCTTACATCTAGTATCCACTTATGGGGGTAAGACAGGGGCGAGGATGGGGGATGAGAACAGGAGGGAACGAGATGGTCCAGCTGGGGGAGGGACGGAGTGGAAGAGCAATGAAAGAGATATCTTTATAGAGGGAGCCATTATGGGATAAGGGAGAAACCTGGTGCCAGGAAAATTCCCAGGAATCCACAAGGATGACCCTAGATTAGACTCCTAGCAATAGTGGAGAGGGTGCCTGAACTGGCCTACCCTGGTAATCAGATTGGTGAATACCCTAACTATCATCGCAGAATCTTCATCCAGTAACTGATAGAAGCAGATGCAGAGATCCACAACCAAGCACCAGGCCCAGCTCCGGGAGCCCAGTCGAAGAGACAGAAGAGGGCTTATATGAGCAAGGGGGGCGGGGTCAAGGTCATGATAGGGAAATCTCTAGAGACAACTGAACCAAGCTCATTGGAACTCGTGAACTTTAAACCAATAGCTGTGGAACCTGCATGGGACTGGACTAGTCCCTTTGCATACAGGAGACAGTTGTGTGGTTGGGTCTGTTTGAGGGGCCCCAGGCAGTGGGATCAGGATCTATCCATGGTGCATTAGTTGGCTTTCTGGATCCCATTACCTATAGTTGGATACCTTGCTCACTCTTGATGCAGGGGAGAGGGGCTTGGTTCTGCCTCAACAGAATGTACCAAGCTTTGCTGTCCCCTCATGGGAGGACTTACCTTTTTGGAGGAGGGGATGGGGGGATCAGAGTAGGAGGCTGTGGCGGGGGGAGCGGGAGGAGAGATGAGAGGGGGATCTGTGGTTTGTATGTAAAATGAATAAAAAAATTTTAAATAAAAAAAAGAAAATAAGAGCAATAAATTATTTTTCTACATTCTTCATTTTAATTTTATTCTCTATTGTTAAGAAATAAGCCCCCAAAAGAAAAAAGGGGCTTGGTTATATTTGCTTTGCTTCCCTACTAACATTAAGATAAAGTAGCAAAGTCCGGCAATTTAGTTTAAATATAGTTTCTACTCTTAAAAATAATTTTAACACACATTAAGGTTTATGTAGAAGTTACATATTCAAGAATATCAACTGTGTAAAATATTGCCAAGGATTTAGAAACAAAAACATCCATCTATGAGTTAACTGTGAACATTCTACTTTCTTATTTCAAAGACTATTTCATCTAAAATACGAGTGCTCTGTTATCTCTATTCACATACAACACAAATGCCACAAATCTTAACAGAATACAGTAAGGTTACAGCAACCCAGGGGAGTACTAGCTGAGAGTAGAGGAGAAACCATGAATGAAAAGAGCAAGGGCAGCTGTGCAAAAATTAATGAACGACGGTGCTTTTATCCTCTCAGATCTCCAAGACCTGATCCCTACAGGAACTACTGGAAACACACTGCTGTAGAGGACTAGAAAACAACACAGAGAACAGAGAATCAAACAAGACTTGCACATAAAAGAATGGATTATACAGAGAAGTCTTTCTTAAACACTACACAAAATACAGAAACCATAAATAATTAACACGTCTACAAAATGAAATATCTGCACTTGCCATAAGTGCAGTCCAAAGAGAAGCAACTGATCAGGAAATTTATATGTGCAGCATTTAATAAAAAATTCATATTCAAAATTTACTTTTGGGCTGGTGAAATGGCTCAGTGAATAAGAGCACTTGAGTTCAGATCCCCAGAACCTATGCAAAATTTATCTTAAATGTGTTTATAAGTAAATACTAAAATGATTTTTAATTTCTTAATTAAATTAGCCAATTAAAGCAATTCATAGGAAAATAACAAGTGGCCAAAAAAAGAAACTGAAAGGAGGCTCAACATCAAGATTTCAAATAAATTCAAGATCCAAAATATAAAATGAAATTTCAACACCAGACTAGAAGCAATTTTAAAATAGTGATATCATTTTGGCAATAAGGGTAAATCAACACCCTCACTCCTTGTCAATAGCTATGTGAATGTGCAGTCTTTCTAGGAAGACAGTTTGGCAGTAGTTATCAAAATGTTCAGTATGCTCAATCCCACACGTAGAAAACACACTCTAAAGGAATCTGCCCAAAATAATGTATTTGTATGGATTTCATACATCGTTACTTTTAATAATGAAAAGAACAAATGAGTCCAGTAGTCACACTACAGCAGTCATTTTTTTTTTTTAAGTATACATGCTTTTTTTGTGGCACCTCCTAGGGGGTCAGCTGTGTCAAGATAAAGCTCACTATCTTCTTCCCAGCCAGTGGCCATCAGAAACTCATTGAAGTCCCGATGAACACAAGCTTTGTACTATCTATGAAAAGTGAATGGCCACAGAAGTAGCTGCTGATGTTCTGGGTGAAGAGTGGAAGGGCTGTGTGGTCCAAATCAGTGGCGGGAACAACAAACACAGTTTTCCCATGAAGTAGGGTGTCCTGACCCATGGCACAGTGTGCTTGTTGTTGAATCCGGGGCACTTTTGTACTAGACCAGGGAGAACTGAGAGGAGGAAGCACAAGAATGTTTGTGGATGCCAATCCGAATGTTTTTTTTATTTTCTTTCTTTCGTTGTTTTTTGAGACAGGGTTTCTCTGTGTAGCCCTGGCTGTCCTGCTTTTAAAAAAGGAGAGAAGGATATTCCTGGACTGACAGATACTACTGTGCTTTGGGGGATGGAACCCCAAAGCGCCCGCAGAATCTGAAAACTTTTCAGTCTCTCTAAAGATGATGTCCTCCAATATGCTGTCTGAAAGTCCTTAAACAAAAAGGGTAAGAAGTCTAAGACCAAGACACCCAAGGTTCATCGTCTTGTTTCTCCACATGTTCTGAAACTCAAATCTAATGTACTACTCTCAAAAACAATGCACTACAGAAAACAAAGAGGAGGCTGCAAAATGTGCTAAACTTTTGGCCAAGAGAACGAAGAATGCCGAAGAAAAATGCCAGGAACAGACTGCCGAGAAACTTAGGCTGTGTCTTCTCTGAGAGCTTCAAATTCTGAGTCCAGTCAAAAATAAATCTTTAAACCGGGTGGTAACTTTAATCCCAGCACTCGGGAGGCAGAGGCAGGTGGATCTCTGTGAGTTCAAGGCCAGCCTGGTCTACATAATGGGTTCCAGGACAGCCAGGGCTATAAAGAGAAACTCTGTCTCAAAAAACAAAAACAAAACAAAAAAGTCTTTAAGAATAACAAATAAATGATCAGATATTCACACACACACACACACACACACACACACACACACATCCTGGTATGTATGAAAAAACCTCCAAGACAGACCAATGGTTATACCATTGATGAATTCATACTGAGCGACAGGTGGGGGGAACCTGGCTGGAAGAAGGAGGAGTCTGGGTGGGTATCTGAAGAGTAGATCTTGCCCTATCCCCTCTCCCATCCACACTTGGGTCTGCCATGAGGTGGAGCTGCTTTGCTCCACTGCATGCTCTACCACGACAGTCAGTCTCATATCCGGCTCAGCAAGGATTCAGCCAACCTTGGACGGAAACCTAAAAAGCTGTGAGCCAAAACAAAGAATTATTTTCTTCTTTTAACTTCTTTCTTCCAGGTATCTACCATAGCCACAAAAACTTGACTAACACAAAGTTAATGAGACCTTAAACCAACTGGACTATTTTCGTGTGTGTCCCCTACTATGGAGCCCACAAGGGGGGTCCTGAACTCATAGTCGTCCTGTCTTGTGTTTCTAAGGCACACAGTTATATCTAGTCAAGACTGGTATTATTTTTCTTCTTTTTTAAAAGATTTAAAAAATTTAAAATTATGTGCATGAGAAAGCAGGTGTCTGCAAAAGCCAGAAGAGGGTGTCAAGTCCCGGCCACCTGGTGTGAGTGCTGGGGACTGAACTCAGGTCCTCTCCAAGAGCACTACATACTCTTAATCGCTGAGCTATCTCACCAGCTCTAGGACTGATATTCTTACAAGAAGAAAAAGAGACACCAGAGAACTCTCTCCTTTCCCCATAATACAATGGAAAGGCCATGTGATGGACCATTTCTTGCAAGCAAAGAAGGGAAGCTTCACCAGAATCTAACCCTTGCAGTATTTTATCATGAGCTTTGAGCCTTTAAAATGAAGAGATAATAAATGTCTTATATCACCCAGCCTGTGACCTTCTGTTATAGCAGCGTGGGCAGACTAATGGGTCAAATGTTGTGGGATACTTGTACACTGTGTGAAGATAAATTGCTGTGATTGGTTTAATAAAGAGGTGAATGGCCAATAGCTAGGTAGGAGGTATAGGCGGGACTTCTGGGCAGAGAGAGAGGAAACAGGAGATGAATCTAGGTGCTGCCCAAGAGATGCCAATGAGACATGGAGGGAGTTGGATATACAGAATGAAAGAAAGGTAAAAAGTAAGGAGGCAAAACATAGATTAATATAAATGGGTTAAATTAAGTTATAAGAGCTAGCGGGACAAACCTAAGCTAAGGCCAAACTTCCATAATTAATAATAAGTCTCCGTGTCATTATTTGGGAGCTGGCTGACAGGACAGAGAAAGGCTAGCTACAGTCAAACATGTCTTAAATTCAATAATTAGCCACCAAAAGACTAAGCTTAACTCAAAGAGAGCTAGCATGAAAAAGCACAAATCTTGGTAAGGCACACCAACATCTTCTGTTGATAAGCATTAACAGGAAAAAAACTGAAGTGTACAAAAAATTGAGAGCTGATAAAGAATGATTCAGAGACTGCTGCTGTAGAGATCCCTTTGCTCTGGGTTAGGCAGTCAATTATGCTACTACAGACAGTCTAATTTTGTCGTTTCTACAACTGCCTTACACCTACTTCACATTTGTGGATGACAATTTCTCATCCAACCTGCCATGCTCTTTACGAGTACCAAAGCAAACAACTACCACTGCACAGAAATCACCATCAAGGGCTTTACAACCACTCTCGGGAATATTTTAATTTTATACCAAAGAGGCCATTTAACCTTCTAATGCAGTATCTGGGTTAGACAGATCAACACCAAACCTCTCAAAACCCAATTTAAAGCTTCTATGAATTCCATTCCATTTCTGGTGTGTCATTAAAATTTTTATGATATTCTTCTATAAAGAATACTCCTAATTTCCAGATTTGTGAGATACCCAGGCTAGGGACTATGCCTCCTTTATTTTTGTAAATTCTATGTCAAACATATTATCTTATACAATATGTGCTCCATATATTATTTTTGAAATGTAAATGTTGAAATCATATTGAGGAAAATTTATTTTTGTGATGATTTATTAAAGTTAAAAGGCAACAACTGGACAGGCAGTAGTGCACACTTTTAATCCCAGCACTTGGGAGGCAGAGGCACGCAGATCTCTGAGTTCGAGGCCAGCCTGGTCTATAGAGTGAGTTCTAGGACAGCCAGGACTACAAAGAGAAACCCTGTCTCTAAACAAACAAACAAAACAAAAGGTCAACAATTGATGAGGGAGTGGCTCAATGGATAAAGCTACATAAGCCTGAGGAGTGGAGTTTGGATCCCCAGAGCCCAAGTGAAAACCAGATAAGTATGGCTACTGCTTACTATCACCGCACTTGGCTGACAGAAAGGGGATCCCTAGGGCAAGCTGGCTACCTAGACTAGCTGGAATTGGTGAGGACAACTTGTAGGAGTTAGTTCCCTCCTTGCATCATATGGGTTCCAAGAGCCATCGGGGTTGGTTGGCAGTGAGCATCTTTGTCTGCTAAGCCATCTCGCTCCCCAGCTGCTGTGATTTTTTTTTTAAGGTACTACCCTCAATGATAGAAAGTCTGCATCCTAGGGTATATCTAGAGAACTTTTTGGTTGTCATAACTGACTTAACAGGGTACTGCTAATCTAATGGGTACAGGCTAAGGATACTACCAAAATGTTTTTCAATACCCAGGGCAGCAATCCTTCCCTGCCCCTGCCCCTGCCCCTCCCAAATAATATCCCCAAATGTTAACAGTACAGGCTGAAAATCTCTGCTTCAAAGCAAAAAAGCTTTACTAAACTAGCAAAGGGGACTCAGGGCATTGTTTCCCAACGTTAGACATAACAATGCAATCCTGAGGAACTCTTCAGGTTCAGTACTCTGGGAACACTCCTTCTGGAAGCATTAACTTTAATGTCACCATGACTACCTCTCTGCACTTTTCATTATAGTCTACATTCAATGACTTCTTAGTTTCTCCTACTTATGGGAGAGCTTAAAAAATAAAATTCAGGGCCGAGCGGTGGTGGCGCACGCCTTTAATCCCAGCACTTGGGAGGCAGAGCCAGGCGGATCTCTGTGAGTTCGAGGCCAGCCTGGGCTACAGAGTGAGTTCCAGGAAAGGCGCAAAGCTACACAGAGAAACCCTGTCTCGGAAAAAAAAAAAATCAGTAAGAAACTAGATAAAAAATAGGAGTATTTGGTATTACTGATTTCATGCTTTTAAGAAAACTAGCTGGAGTTTTTAAGAGTGTGAAATTTATAAATGGGAATAACTAACATGAAATTCTATTTTTTCCCAGATACTACATACATCCACAGATGGGAGGATAAATTATAAAAAGCATATTGCAAATAAGATTCCAAAGACAAAAATGTTACTCTGAAATCACTGGTGTAGTAGAAATGGGAAAAGACTGGGAGTCATTCATTCAACAATACTAGGTCCCTCCTACACATCAAGCAATGCGGTGGGTATAGCAAGAGTGATGAGCAGAATACATTAATTCTGCACTCAGAGATTACAGCCTACCTACAAAAAATATATCAATCAAATAATGACACAAAAGTATAAACAAAAATATGGATTTTGAAATAAAGCAAAGGTGAAAAACAAACAAAAAACCCCAGTAGTGAGACCATATCAAGTCTAAAAGGACTGGGAGAAGAAATGTGGGAGTCTCTAAAGACGCGTCCTTTGAGACGAAATCTGAAGGATAAGCTGTCACTCACTAGGGAAGCAGTAATGGTCCAAGCAGTAGGAACAGCACATCACACAATGCTGAAGGAAGAAAGGGATAAAGTAAGCGTGGAGTTTGTGAGGAGGACAAAGGAACATGGTGACAGCTGAAGCTAGGGGCAAGCAAGACATGGTGGGTTAGGGACCGGGGAAGACAGGCCTTCCTTCTGAGACAACGAGTCATCGCAGAGGAGACTAAGCATAGGGCAATTATGAGCAGATATGCTTTTTAAATAAGGGCTGGGGGGAGGGGATCAACCAGGCACAGACAGAAAACACGAGCGACCATGGTAGCCTGGACTAGGGAGAGGACAAGGTAGAGAGATCCAGATGATGGGTCTGGTGGGCTGGGGCTGAGGTGCAGGGTAAGGGCGTGTTATCAACAGACCTCTTCATCTGTTCCTTTTCTCAGTGTAGCCACACTGAATAAGTCCTTTCTCTGTGTCACATTAAAAGAGAACTCTAAGAGCTGCTTTCGAGGTCAAATCAATAGATTTTCATGACAGGTTTTGTTTCCCATTGACTGTATGAGTTTGGCGATTCTCTACATTCTCTCTTTAAAAGGGAAGACATTTGAATAAGTAATCTCAAAAATTCTCTCTTATCTTCAAATTTGATGTTCCATAATTAAAATGGCTAATTTGTACAAAATGATTCTGAACTGAGCCTGGCTTCTGTGGTTCTAAACAGAAGCCTCTGATCCAAGTTTGTCTTTGAGGTTTTATCACAGAAAGTTTTAACCAAATGTGGTTTTAAAATATTCTTGGCAGAATACAGACCAAAAATTCTTTTAATTCATATTTGTGATATGTAACAGATAGATAAATCTCATTTGTAGTAGCGCTAATGCAATCTAAAGTATTAATTATGCCAATAAATATTTGCCTAATATCTGCTAAACAAAGAAATCTAAATGAAAACACTGACAAATAAATTTAAATAGGACATCATTCAAGATTAAAATGAGCCGGATAGCCTAGTGACTTCATAAGTGCTTTGCTCTTATAACCCCTAGAAGAATTCTGAATAACTATCTTACATATTTTTAAGTTAAGACAAAGGATTTTAACACACTTAAGTAGTTAAAACAATGTAATTTCTGATGGGTTGTGATCAAAACAATCTTTTGAGAAAAGGTATAATGGAATTCAAATGCCACAGTAATTTCATCACTACGACCAAAATTCACTATTATTCACTTTAAAATGCATAAATAAAAGGATTAGGGATCCAGGTCAGCAGTAGAATGCTTGTCAAGCAAGCGTAAGGCCTTGGGTTCAATACTCAGGAATGCATGAAAACTTAAAGCACTTGTCAAACACATAAAAACAAGATCTTTGCCAGGCGGTGGTGACACACACCTTTAATCCCAGTGCTCAGGAGACAGAGGCAGGTGGATCTCTGTGAGTTCGAGGCCAGCCTGGTCTACAGAGAGAGTTCCAGGACAGCCAGGGCTACACAGAGAAACCCTGTCTCGAAACAAACAAACAAACAAACAAATCAACAAACAAAATGAAAACACAAGATATGATACATTCATATAACTATGTTTTCTTCTTCAACTTGTATTTCCATTTTATTTAGACCACAAAATTTACGTTTAAGTCATTTACTGATCACAGTGCTATATTTCCTGGGGATTAAATATTGATATGAATTAAAATTTAAATACCAAAACTATCATGCTTTAAATATTAAAATTTTTCCTGCGTTGAGATATCATTATAATTATTAGAATGCACTATATCAAAACATTAATATTTACAAATATTAAATATAAAATGGCATCATTGAAGATTTGAAAATAAATTTCATATTTAAAGAGATGGAGCTTCTCCTCCCAACTAATTCATATATCCTTTGATAAATGTTATACTGTTACTAGAAAGATAAATATTATATTACTTGCAAGAACAATGGATATTAAATTGCCAGCACATTATGAATAGTGTAGAAGAAGATCATCTATCCCATTTTAGAAATCTTATCCATGTGAGAAGTTTTGTACATACAAATGATTAGTATATACACGCAAATAATTACAACAGGTGTTTCCTTCCCCCCAAAATGTTGACTATGCTCCGGCACTAACCTGCTGATTAAGGACATAGTGACCGAGAAAACCAACTCAGTTCCTGTAGTTTGAGAGAAAACAGACACTAAGTAAGTCATCAGAAGAGCCGTGTAGTAATGAAAAGGAAAGCACAGGCTGTGAGGACACATGCCAACAGGCACTAATCCACTAGGAAGAGTTCAACAAGCCATGCAGAGAAGTGACACTGGAGGTATGAAGGAGAAACTGAAGGATGTGGGTAGGGAGAAGTAGGAGCAGACTAAGAATACAGTCTGAAGCATGGTTAGCAGTCATTATGAATAAAAGGTAAAGAGACTACTGAGCCTTGCATTTCAGGGTCATAAAGGGGCTCAATACCTTGAGGAACCCTCATAGTACAGAATACCTGGTGCTTTGCCCACCAAAAATTCAAATGTTGAAACTCTAACCCCCAATATATTATTCAGAAGTAGGGCCTTTAGAATTAATAGGGTTCAGATAAGATCAAAAAGTTGGAACTCATAATAAAAAAAAAGAGAGGAAAACCAAGATCAGTCTCTGCTAGCACAAATCAAGACATGCCATGTGACAACACAACCAGGAAGAGAGACTTCACTAGAACTTGGCCATTTCTAGCACCCTGATCTTGAACTTCCAGCCTCCAAAACTATGACAAATAAATGACTGTTGTTTAAGCTAGCGAGCCCATGATCGTTTGTTTCGGTTGTCTCAGAGAAGCTGCCATCTCATTAAATGTGTAACTAAGAAAGAACAAGGGAAATCTGCAGGAGCCAAACACATGGAGAAAAAACCCTGTAAATTTACTGAGTACTGAAACAAAGGACAAAACACCAAAGGTGACTAGAGATATGTTGAAGGATGAAACAACAAAATTATCCAGATTAAATAGTATTTACATATAAACAGTCATTAGCTCAAAATCCCAAATAATCATCTGACTTCAAACACAGGTATAGATATGCTTTGCTATAGATAAACTGACGTGCTTTCTCTGAAGATGCTTCATGGACCACACTGCTAGGAACACCAAGTGGAGATGTTTTTTCTTTCTCGCTGCTCGCATTAATTTGTTCCTTCTATTCTATATGCTATCATATTTACCCTTTAGTAAATTCTTATTTTACTTAAACATTGAACTTGTTTACAATGAAAGAACACACATTACTGACACAACTGAATATACATAAGTCTTGAATCCATGGAGAAGAGTTGATGTCAACCTCTTTAAGGTTGTTATGTTAAGTCTGTGTCATCAAGTGAATCAGTTTGTGCATAGGGAAGTTCAAACTAAGAGTTTGTCTATGTTCAGGCAACTTATGCCAAAGGCTATATAATCTCTGGCTCCAGACTCTTGCTAGGAGACTGATGTGAACATACATTTATATTTGATAAGGCCTACAACAGACCATAGTTGTTCCAACCAAGATTACCCTTAATTTGAGAGTAGAAGGTACTTAATCTAACTTTTACTTTGTCAATCTCAAGTTAATGAAATGCAAAACAGAAGGGCATACTCTATATGTATGAAGGGCTGCAACCTCTCACCTTCACTGGCTCCTTCCTAACAAAATCAGATCTCTTGCTTATTATTTAGGAAGCATCAGAGTAAGAAAATAGTTAAGATACAAAGCATTAATAAGTTTCTAGAAAGCAAAAGAACAGTTCTTTAGAAAAAGACAAAAACCTATGCAAATGAGTTTCCAAAAACAAAGAGACACACAAAATCAAAGATACCTCCAAAACTTAATCAGAGATTCCCAGATGGACTGTAAGGAAATTTTCTGAAACTGGATGTAAAACATTGTATACTCTGAAGACTGTCTGAATTTTCCTTGAAATACTTAAAAATTATTCATTTACTCCAGAAAGTTAAGCCTCACTGCCTCAGCATGCTGAAATCTCCAAGAGGAGAAGTGGCATCAATTCACTGGCCCAGCATCCCTGGAACAAGTGAGGACCAGCAGACCAGGGGGAGCGCACTCAGCTCACTGCGGAGGAGTAGAGAAGTGCACTCTCCTGAGCTTATGGATGCTTTCACCCACAAAACTTTATGAGAACACTCTTAAGCCCAGCACCTGAGAGGCAGCAGCAGTAGATCTCTTTGAATTCAAGGCCAGCTTGGCCTAAATAGCGAGTTCTAGACTAGCTAGGATACACAGTGAGAACTTCTCTCAAAAAAAAAAAAAAAAAAAAAAAAAAAAAAGTTAAACACATACTTAACAAATGACCAAGCAATCCCATTCCTAAGTATCTAGGGAAAAAAATTCACATAAACACATGAATGTCTAAAATGGCCTTATTCACAACCACTGGAAATTCAAAAACCATCCCAAATATCCTTCAGCAAGTAAATGGCTCACAATGAGATACCATTACAATAAAAAGAGATGAGTTACTGGTATAAGCTCACACACAAACCTCAGGGGAACTAAGCTGTACAAAAGTTAAAGAATCAACGAGTTATAAATTGTATTCTTCTACTCAAATGTAATTCTCCAAAAGACAAAACTACAGTGATGAAAAACCTCAGTGGTTGATGGAATTGTACACAGCTGTGTGCAACTACAAAGGGGTAACTCAAGGAACTTCTGCATCTTGATTTTGGAAATAGTAGCACTCAATTCTACATATGTTAAAATCCATAAACTATAAGAAATAAAAGCTCAGCCGGGCGGTATTGGCGCACACCTTTAATCCCAGTACTCGGGAGGCAGAGGCAGGCAGATCTCTGTGAGTTCGAGGCCAGCCTGGACTACAGAGTGAATTCAAGCAAAGGCGCAAAGCTACACAGAGAAATCCTGTCTCGAAAAACCAAAAAAAAAAAAAAGAAAGAAAGAAAAGCTCAATCCTATTGTATGTTTACTTAAAAATATAAAAACCTTCAAAGTCAAGCAATTTACAATATCAGTGTATATGACTATTATTTCAAGATTCTATTTCCTAACTCCCCAAAAGGAGGGGATGATGAAACAAAAAGGGGAAAGTTAGTTTAAGTCAAATGAATTGCTTTACAAAATGTCTTATAAGGCATAGATAAATCAAATATCCTCTGCCTTACCAGATAACAGGAGTATTGACTCACTCCAATGTCTACTGCTTAAGGCCTTTACACAGACAACACCTTATCATCTCCTCTTTGCTCTCCAGTTCATTACTTACAGAGGCCCAGATGTCTCGCAGCATTCCTAAGGTTTTCATATTCTGTTCCCATTATGTTTATGTCTGGTTCCTATACAGTCACTGAAGGAAAGTGCTTGCCCATCACTAGTGGGTCCCTCCCAAAGCTTCAAACCCTTAAAGAATTCCTTTATTTCTCAACATTAAGACCCATGCTAGGGTCGTGCAGAAAGGGGCAGATGCCTTCCCACCGGAATTGTTTCAGGTCTTCAATGTGCCCTGTTCCCCACTCCAGATCCTGGTGTATGTTTTTCTTCATCATGGAAAACTTCCCAGCTATCTTAGCTAATTCATCCTCCACATTCAGTTAAAACACATATGCCTTAAGGCAACATTCTCTGACTCTCATACATTATATGAAATTCTGTCATTTTCTATTAACACTCTGTTTCTAAGCCAAGCGTACTTTAAACCCAGCCCTCAGGAGGCAGAGGCAAGTGGATCTCTATGAATTCGAGGCCAGCTAGAGTTCTAGGGCAACCAGGGCTACAATGAGAAACCCTATCTCAAACAACAACAACAACAAAAATCCACTATATTTCCCATTCACAGAAAGATGCATGTAAAAGTCACTGTTGAGCCCAGAGAGATAGCCCATGCAAGCCTGACAATTGGAGGTCATGCCTGGAACCCACATAAAAATACAAGGATAAAATCAATTCCACAAAGTTATCCTCTAATCGCACGTGTGTCATGGCACCAACAGGACCAACATAATGCACATACACAGTAATTTTAAAATCTGACCTTAAGCCCGGGTGTGGTGTTACATACCTAGGAAACTAGCACTGAGGAGACAGAGGCCGAGGTTTACAAGTCTGAACCTAGCCTGGTACCCATTGTGAGTTTCAAGCAGACTTGGGCTATAATGAGACCCTTATCTCAAAGAAAGAAAAGAAAGTCACCATCAGGTTTTAGGCTCTATGAAGACAGGGCAATTTATCTGTGTTGTCCATTTCCGGTCCCTGGTGTCTCCTGTAGGATGAACAATCGTGACTGGCTGATACATAACTGGCAAAGCAATGAGCTCTGGGGAAGTGAAAATAAAGCCACGTGACCATATCCATCCTAGAAATAACTAAGAATTTCATGTAAAGGATGGAATTGGAACTAGATGACCTTTAGAGTCCTTTGTAATATTTTTATTATAACAAAGATTTTAACATTTCAAATACTTAATATTCGATGGGGTTTAGAAGTTATAAAACTTCTAAACAAAATCTATCATTTATTCTTATTTAAAAATATGCTTTTAAAACTGTAGTGCTTCAGAGTTATTAAAAGCATTAATTATGGGGGGGTGGAGAAATGGCTCAGTGGCTAAGAGCACTGACTGCTCTTCCAGAGGTCCCAGGTTCAATTCCCAGCACACATGGCAGCTCATAATTGTCTGTAACTCCAAGATCTGACACCCTCACACAGACACACATGCAGGCAAAACCTCAATGCACATAAATACAAATTTTAAAGAGCATTAATTATCATATTATAAATTAAGGAAATGAGGAATTCAAGTTAAGAGAATGCTACACTAATCAGATGTCACCATTAGATCTAGCTACAAAATATTAAATGTAGTGATCATACACAAATCAGTCATTCCCTACATATTAAGGTTTTGGTCAGTGATGGACCACATACACCACGGTAGACCCTTACGATTATAATGAAGCTGAAAAACTATCAGCTAGTGACAATGAAGCCAACCTAACATCCTGGTACAGCATATTATTTGTTTGTGATAGTGTTGGTGTAAACAAACTGCCTATATTCCATGTGACAGTGCGGGACACAGTCATGCACAGTATATAACTGATGATAATCTATAAATGTTACTGGTTTATGTATTTATTGCATTACACCTTTTCTCATTATGAGTGTACGCCCACCTAAAAAAGCTTACTGTAAAACAGTAAGCCACGCTGTGCACCAGCAGCCTTACAGATCTTGTATTTACCCCACTTTCCCAGTGTGATATGTACCTCTGTGAGTAGCCATCGAGTGCATGTGTCACATGTCATCAGCGTCACCTCAGGCGTCAGTCCTTTCCTTTGTCTTCTACCTGTTTGAGACAGGGTCTCCTGTTGCTCCAGGCACACTACTGTCTCTGCCTGCCATCTCACTTGCCACAGGAACACTGGAATTATAGGCACACAGTGCCTGTGTCCAACCTTACATGAGTTCTGGGCATACAAACTCAGGTCCCCACATTTGCATGGCCATGCTTTGCCCACTGAGCCATCCAGTCGTTTTCCTTTTATCAAGAGACTGCATCAGTAACTGACCTATAGCATCCTGGTTTGTGTAAGTACTTTTTTTTTTTTTTTTTTTTTTGGTTTTTCGAGACAGAGTTTCTCTGTGTAGCTTTGTGCCTTTCCTGGAACTCACTTGGTAGACCAGGCTGGCCTGGAATTCACAGAGATTCGCCTGCCTCTGCCTCCCGAGTGCTGGGATTAAAGGCGTGCGCCACCACCGCCCGGCTAAGTACTCTTATAATACATTCACACAACAAGATTTCCTAAAGACAATTCTCAGAAGTATTTCCGCTATCAAAAGACACATACATGACTAGACACAGTGTAGTGACACACATCTTTAATTCCAACACTAGGAGGCAGAGACAGGTGGGATTCTTTGAACAATCTGGATTGAAACCTTATCTAAGAGAGAGAGAAACAGAGGCACAGGGGGGTGGGGGGCAGGGAACTATACTTCTAGGTTGTGGTGTAGTGGTACTGTTTAATAAAAGTACTTAAAACATACTTGATGGAGCTGGAAAGATGGCTCAGCAGTTAAGAGTACTCGCTGCTCTGGCAGAGGACCTGGGTTCGATTCCCAGCACCCACAGTCAGATCATAATCATCTGTAGCTCCAGTCCCAGGGGATCTGATACCCTCTTCTGAACTCCCTGTGCACCAAGTATGCAAGTAGTGTATATACATAAATGCAGGCAAAACCACTCACACATAAAATAAAAATAAATTTAAAAAAAGTTTAAGATAAAGTCTATGTAGCCTTGGCTAGCCAAGACCTCACTATGTAGACCAGGCTGGCCTCATATAGATCCAAAATAATAAGTAAATCTTTAAAAAAGCATACTTGAAATAAAATTCTGAACAATACTTAATTAAAAACTCAAAAGGATATCAAGCTCAGTCTTGTCTTCCCAAATGAATTAACAGATGTGTCTAGTTTTGTTGGGAATACATGCTACTTGATAGAATTGTTTAGTTAATATTTTATTTCTTATGAAATCTGGTGTTAATTGGAAATCAATTTTTCTTAAGTCTAAACAAGTTAAATGTCTAGAGAGAATCATAATGCAATACTCAAATCTGTCTAAAACTATTTCAAAAACACTAATCAGTTTTCAAATAGACTTGAACCATTAAACACAGAACAGACACAGTCTGTTTGACAATATGTATCTGAACTAAAGTGTCTATCTGCACTCTAAAAGGCATAAGTGAGAAAAGCCACAATGTTCTCATGAGTAGTCAAGGTAACCAGTTCATTCTACTTGAATTAGGGTCATTTTTCTGGTCACAAAATAACTTCTTTATTGCTAAGATGATGGACTCATGCCACATTTCACAGTTCTGATGACTCATAGTTCTTTTGATGTTGTTTTTCAAGTCAGGATTTCTCTGTGTAGCTTTGGAACCTGTCCTGGGACTCTCTCTCTCTAGCCCAGGCTGGCCTCAAACTCACAGAGATCCGCCTGTCTCTGCCTCCCGAGTGCTGGGATCAAAGGCATGCGCCCAGCCCCACTCATAGTTCTTGACCATACCCCTCTGCATATTCATTTCCACAATGCTAAAACTCATGGTAGGTGCTTCCTACTGAAGCCTACCAACTAATATGATGATTTCAGAATCCTGATCTCTAGTCCAGCATTTACTGGTCCCCAGACTAGTAAGTCATACTGATCACTGGCCACTATAGCTCATCTGCACCTCAAGTTTAAGAAAAACAAAAAAGGTGAATTTCTGATTAATAACAACTGAATGGTGTTTGCAGCATTTGTATCATACTAGACTCTATCCATTCACTATACTTCTCTGAGTTGTCCTATATGCAAGTGCATGGTTGTCGTGGTGGTCTGTCCGTCCGTGTCATGTGTCCCCCCCCCAGCTGAGGACCGAACCCAGGGCCTTGTGCTCTACCACTGAGCTAAATACCCAACCCTACAAGTGCTTTAATGTCTGTCTTCTGTGCTGTTCCTGTAAGGTTGCTATTTGTTTGCTTGTTTGTTTGTTTTGAGACAGGATCTCGCTCTGTAGACCAGGCTGGCCTCAAACTCACAGAGATCTGCTTGCCTCTACCTCCCGAGTGCTGGGATTAAAGGTGTGTGACACCACCACCCGGCTCCTGTCAGGCTGCTATTAAAATACATTAAACTAACAAAATAATTTAAGTGTGTTTATGATTTTTAACAAGAATTGTAAGATGCCTTCAAAGTCATCCTTTGAGAAACAATGGGCTAGAAATGAAGTGTCTAGGTGCTATTTCTAAGTTTCTAGTTTACAGGCTTTCTTTTGGGATCCTTATCCAGAATCACCCACAGTCACTGGTTCTTTTGTTGTGGGGTTACTGTGAGGCGGTTCACACTAGCAGAAAGGCCCCATAGTCACTGTATCTAGTGCACAGCTCCGCTTCAAGGCCTTGAGCAAGATAAATAAGTAAAACAAATGAATAAAGTCAGCTTGTTTCGTTCTTTCATCTCCTCCAAAGTTGCCTCAAGACAGTTAGCACTGTAGCCTTTCTACTCATGTTGGCCTTGGTTTCCTTTTCATACACTAGCTCTCAGAAAATCTCCATTGTCATGTTTCAGCATTTTTGATAGGCTAATATTCACTTCTCTTTGGTTAATTGTTGATGACAAATCTGAAACTGTTAACTTGACAGACTAAGAACAGATGCAGGTAGACTCTGAGAGAACCCACAGTCCTCTCCATCTTTGTAGAAATAAGGATAAAATAAGAATTATATGATCAGAACGAGAGAAAAGGAAGGGGGACAGAGGGGCTGGAGAGATGGTTAACAGCACTTGCTGCCTTTGCAGAGGACCTGAGTTTGGTTCATAGCACTCGGCTTTGAATGGCTCACAACTATCTGTACCTCTAAGTTACAGGGGATCTGACACCCTCTTCTGGCCTCCTCAGGCACTTAGACTCACATGTACATACCCTTCCAACACACCAATATCGATCATTTAAAAAAAAAGTCTTTAAAAAACCAGAAAAGATTGATGAGCACTAATGATCACACAGAATATGCACAAAGAGATTTTCAATCATGTAATGCAAGATTACAAAAGAGCAAAGTCTCAAGACACAAGCTGTTTCTCCTAGTAAATGTGTTACAAAAAGGAACATGATGAAGAATTTAAAACTTCAAATGGCTATGACTATCCGTGGCTTAACTGACACAGGACAGAGAACTTCTGGACAGAGAGAAAGACATGTAAGGCAAAGAAGGAGACATATTTAACTAAATGGAAATAGATTCTGAGCTTTTGAAGAACAAAGCAAAAGGGAGGAAATGACAATTTCAGAAAGAGACTCTTAATAGGGAAGACAGCAACTAAGTGGAGTAGACTAGAAAGAAGAGTTCTGTTGGTGCTGTATGATGTTCTTCATGTCAAAATGGTCCTAGTGTGATAATTGGAAGATCAATTCTACAATGCCTAACTAATATAACAATAGTTTTAAATATAAAAAATTGGTAAAAGGTTAAATTTCAAAGTTCTAGTTACAGTATTAATTAGCACAGTATTAGTTTTAGTACAACACAGTAATTTAGAATTTTACCAAGAGCCTCAATAATGCACGATAAATATCCTGTTTCTACAGGATTACAGGGTTAAGGAGCTAGAGCATGGTAATTTTATATTATCCAATAAAAGAAATTTGAAAATGTTGGCATGAAACAACATTTATATATTTAAATATAAACAATATTTAAGGATATTCTCCTTAAAAATATTCCTATCATATAAAGGCAAAACTACAAGGGGAAAGAGTATGTTTAAAACTGGTATTCTTTTCAAAGACACAGAAACAGTCTTAAAAACTTTATGACAAGGCCAAGCATGTGGCACACACCTTTAATCCCAGCAGATGCTGGAGGATCTCTGAGATCTAAGCTACATAATGAGACTGTCTCAAAATAAAACAAAACCAAAACAAGATCAAAAAAGAAAAGAACCTCCTACTCAACCCTCCCCTGCTCCCAAATGATACCTTGGTCTACCCACATCGTTACTCTAGTCTTTTAATTACAAAATGTGATGATAAAATGAAATGCTCTGACATTAAAAAGTCTCAGGGACATTTGATAATTCTACTGATCTATGTAAACACAGCACCTGTCCAAAGCACACTAGTCTATAAATAATCACAGCTCTTCCAGTCCTCAATGGAAATATTTCAGGAGGAAATGTATCAAGTTGAAAAACAGTCTGAACCCTATTTTGGGACCAGTATTATGATGGTCAAGTATTTAGCTTACTTGCCTAGGAAAACAATGAACTTACAAGTCAAAAACAAAACTGAAAGAATTACATCTATATACAACTAAACTACATCCTATATTAGGTCATTTAACAATAAACCAATTTGAAATGCACAGCTTCATTTCTCTACTTCTGCAGTTTCATTTCAACCTTTCTTAAAATCTAGGCACAAGTGAAATAAAAAACCAAACATTTCTAGCTTAACCCTCTCTATAAACACTAATGCAATGTTTTTGAAATGAACATTTCACACATATTAGGGTAACAATCTCAAATTAAGACCCATATACCAGGGGCAAAAATGATGATCCCACGCTTGCTCAAGATCAAGACAAGAATAATCTCTTCCCTCATCTCCCTCAGGACTTAGTCTGACACCATCCCAAATGACATTCCAGACTGACCAAGATCAACTAACAGAGTCTACCTTAGTTGGTCAAACCCAGCAGTTCCATCAGTCAACAAATAATACCAAAGAGAAAAAAATAGTAATAAATTTATCTAAAACACCAAAACCTGACCACCAGTTTTCTCAAGGTATGGGAGCAGAATGAGGTGGGTTTCCTCTCAATTTAAATGACATCTAATATGTTATCATTTCTCTCTCTGGTCAATTATTCTAAACATTCTGACAGAGGTGGTATATACTGACTGAGATAGTTGATACATGCTTAACTCTTGAATAGCATAGAATCTAGTTCAGTGACAGTAATATTCTGGATCTTAGGTTTTCAAACTCAACTGGTAACCCAGATCCATTCCCAGAGTTCCTGACTAAAGTCTATCAAATGATCAAGACACACCAGTACTTTAAGATACAGATGAAAATTATTGATCTGGTAAAAAGTAAATGTGAATTTTTACATCATACATCACCTTGTTTTATAAATGTTGTTTCATG